>VUJU01001530.1:0-12737 GCA_009835225.1 Aphis craccivora | reverse complement strand
CACGTACTTGTACTTTTATTATATAAAATAGTAAAAAATACTTTGGTAAAATATTAATATTGGTAGATAGGTAGGTACTTACTCTTGATTGACAGAATGGTGAAAGTTGACTATCTGACATTCTTGTTTCGAAATCATTCACCTAAAATATAAATGCATTATTTATGTTATTTAAAAAGTTGGTAGATAGGTAGGTAAGTATCGTAATTTGGAATAATGTTTATACTTCATTTATATCATCTGTATCATAATAATTGTTTGACATAAACTTGCTGGTTCTAAAAAGATTTAATAAATCTTCTCTAATAACAAAAAACAAGCATTTTGGATTAGATTAGTTTTGAAGTTGATAATTTTAAAAAATATTTTTATTTGGTGTTTACCTTGGATAGTTATCAACTTTGATGCAGTAACTGTTATTTAATGAACATTTCTCAATTGCATTTGAATCAGGTATAGATTTATCGATTGAAACAAATTTAATTTTCTCATCAATCGAATTTGGAACAACAATTGTTGAACGGTTTGTCAAATTAGCTGTTGGTAAAAGTATAACTTTTATATTTTCAATACCAATTACAGATCCATTTCTAAAACATAAAAATTGTAAAGATCAGTGGACTCGGAATTAAAATTAACAAATTAAAATAAAATGTAGATTTATTACATAGGTATCGTATGTTATATAACGATTTAAAGGTAAATAAGCCGCTATATTATTTTGAATTTGTCTAAACGTGAAATTTTTTATACAAATGCTACTAAGTTAATTGTATTTAAACTAAAAATGAATAATTTAAAATATTATTCCTCGCTTATTTCATATAATCATATCAAATATTTTTTAAAAATGAATTAAAATTATTTCATAATTATTAATCATGTGCTTAATATCGGTTGTAATTATAATTTACATCACGTGTTGATATAAAAAATAGTAAAACTTTTATCTTTTCTCGCTAAAAAAAATTTGGCATCAAGCCATTGGTGCAAAAGTTCTGGTGCATTCACCTTACATTTGATAGATACTTTTATACCAATATTAAGCATTGGTATATTAAGGGTTTTGTGGAATTTTTATACTTATGTAGTTATATTTAAGCCCTGGATTTGAATGCCTTACAAAATAATGAAAATCCTAATAAAAATAGCAAAAATTTATTTAAAAAAAAATGTAATACTTTAATAATGTTTTAAAAAATGAACCAATTTTTCTACATTTTTTGTTTTATTAATTTTTCATTTTTTTTTTTTTATTATTTCATGAAATTTGGAAATTTTTAATGGATGCATAGCCTATGGTTTTAACTTTTCAGCGATGATCTATGAAAAAATCACTTTTGAGACTGGATCATAGCAGGAACTTGAGTACTTCCAAAAATAATAGTTTGTCGTAATAATATTTCTTGAACTATCGATTAATTTTTATCTAAAAATGTATATAATTTATAAATATGCACAAAAAATTATAAAAAAATACATTAAAAAGACTTTTAAAAATGCGAGAAAGCTTAAGTTTTCATGTTCTAATATAGTAATATATATGAAATGTATTTTATCTACTTGAAAAAAACATTACCGGAGACTTATAAATAAATTATATATATTGCATTTAAAACTGAGCTTTTCTTATGTTATTAATATTACAATTTTTTAAAGTAAGAAAGTAAATAATAAATAGGAACATTATACATAACTCGTGTTAAAGTGTTAACTTACTGTTGATCTTCCTCATAACTTGAAGTTGTGTTTGTAGTTATATGATCTTGATTAACTAGACTTGTTATTTTTATTCTATTCCTAGTTGAAGAACTTAAATATTCCTCCAACTGTGAATTATTGTCAGAAGTGTGTTCTGCCATGGAAATGTGCTACTCAACCTTTAAAATTAAATTAACCATAAAAAAATCTTAATCCTCATGTGTTGTTTCTGCCTTACAAAAATTCAAAATGAAAAATTACTAATAACATTAAAGTAATAAACGTATGAAAATGTCCATAAATAAAAAATAATCACCAAGAGAAATATACCATTCTCTTAAATTCAATCCTTATATAAGATAATATTTAAGCATAGAAAACACATTTTATGATTGAATTACGAATTCATTTAAACTGTAGGTATTCAATTTTTTTAATTGTTGAGTAAGTACCTAGTGTGTATAAATTAGGCGTGAGAGTTTAAGTTGAATTTCCGTGTGCTTAAATACATTTTACTATTACTATTATTGTACATTATTTAATCCAAAATAATAAAATGTATTTATGGATGTTATATTGTAATATTCAGAGTTGGGATATTATAATGAGTTAAAAAGTTAAATTCAAGTTGTTTTTAGTATTTAACTAAAAAATGTAGATCATTTAGATCTAACGAGTTACTTTTTTTAAAAGCCTTACTGATAGTATATAAAATTTTTAAATTTTAAATATAATACCTACTAATAAAAAGTAAATAATATGTAACTATAACAATTAATTGAATTCTGGTTTTTTATTGATTAGTGTAAAATAGTTGAAAAAATTAAATAAAAAATAAAAAAATACGTTTAAATATCAATAAATCCAAAATAAGAATTAATTATTTAAATTAATACACCAGGGAAACTCATTTTTAACAAAGAAAGCTCTGTTATATCCTTAAGAAGAGGTTAAAAAAAAAATCAAATATTTAAAGTCTGTCCTCTAATTGCTAAATTGTATGTTAATTCTAAGTAATTATAGTTATTTATAGCCTATAATATTGAATTAAAATGCAATAAAAAAAAAAATAATAAATAAATGTTGTAGGTAAGAGGACAAGAAATAAACTACTGCTAATGATAACTTACCTATTATTTATTTACAAGATTTTAAATTCGAACAAAATAACATATTTTTCATGAATTTTGAAATACGAGTACATAACCATGTAAATTATTAATTATGTATGCAGACTGCAGACGATTCTGCATCGTGATGAAATAAAAAAATTATTATAGGGTAATAAATTGACTAAATAAAAAATAAAAAGGGACTTAAATAGGTTAATTAAAAAAAAAAAAAAATGATATAGGTATGTTATTTGTACATTACCGTTATAATGAAAGTCAGTATAAATTTCATCAATGTCCATTTGGTCATTTTGTATAAAAGTTATGATTGGTCGTAAATTTGTAACAATTATTAATCGATATAGGTAATTTATTTTATTATTAATATACACATACACACAACCAGTCAGCTTGATTGTTATTTTATTACTGACCACGACTGTGAAGCACTAGTCTTGTGTCTTAGTCACTACAGAAAACTGGGAGCGGGATTTTGTTGGCAACGTCCATATATAATATATATATATAAATAAATATAGTGAGCACAATATTAGGTCTTGATCGTATATCGTGATTGTGATTAGCTACCTATATATTCTTGTTAATATATATATATATATATGTAATGTTTTTGCTATAAGTATTATGTTATACTATAGAATATAGATTATTAAAATGTGTGTATTTTTTTATCAACATTTCCAGGTTTCTACTGATTATTGTTTTGGCAAGTTCATCAAATTGGCAAAATGTTATTTTTTTAATTCTTTGCTCGTGTTACTGAAGGCATCAAATAAATAATAAAATGCTAATACTGAAAATCACAAATTATTAACATAACTGAACGTTAGCGGCGGTAGTGAACTAGTGAAGTGCTGTACTTTTGTATAGGTACCTACGTCGTATGTAGTGTACGGCGAGTAGGGTCAAAAATGGACTTAGCCGTTTGGACGTAAAAAAAAATAAAATTATTTGTTGTAAAAAATACATCTATTTTACAGAAATCTAAAATATATTTTACTATTTATTTGCAATAAATCGTTAAATTTATTAGTTGATTTTAAACATGGCTCAAGATTCATAGTTTTTTCTGTGGTTTATTTCCGGGATTCAAATACATATTTATGATTTAACAATTATTACAATTTAAATTCATACATAAAATGCATTATACATTCTGTATTGTATATTTGTATATATTCTACCATACTTATCTTAATGAAAATTAGATTGAAAATCAGTTAAAAATAATTTTCATAGGTACTTATATTTATATATGTAATAAATAATTAGAAAGTGGAGACAAATAATATATTATAGGTAGTTAATAAAATATCAGTTACTTACTATTAAATTTGTACAATAATATTAAAAATATATTAGTATAGGTACATAATACATCATATTTTTTAAATATAATATGCACGACTGGCAAGGTAAGTTTCTGACCTCAGAAATAAGATTATTTATCAGTTATGTAAATTATTTGAACAAATGTATTTGATGTTAAATACTTGGAGAGTATTTTAAGTATCATCATAGATACTTAATTGTTTTTGTAATTTGAACAGTTTTATGTAAATAATTTTCAAAATTCAAAAGAATCATTCAATAGTCCTCAGATTAATTTTTGATAGTTATTATATTATTATTTTATTTATAATTAAAATAAAATTATTGAACATATATTTTAAATTTTATTAACCACCGTTTATTGTTTATTGTGATATTAATGATTTTAGAATTAAAATAAAACATACTTATTTTCATTTATTTTTAGTTTTTAGTAGGTTTTTAATGAAGTTGATATTTAAAAGTTTTAAATTTCATAATAATACTTAATTGTGACATTATAGTTTTAAACAATTAATTAGTTTTTACTAGTTACAAAATTAATTATTTTACAAAAACATGGAATTGCTATGCATAGTTAAAAAAAAATTAAAATTTATTATAAATACTTTCTGAAGATATGTATTTGTATATTCTGTATATTTAATTACAATTTTAAAAGTATTTCAAAAAGACTATACTATGCGTCGTTGAGGCGTTAGATAATGCAGGTATAATAAAATGTATAGTTGGGTACCTTGTTATAGTTATTACCTATTATCTGTTATATGTATAATAATCCGTTAATACACACTAATTAGTAATTGGCTATATAATATACTATATACACAATATTGTTTTGATAACTTCAACAATATAAATAACACTGCACACTAATATATTATAGGTACCTATAATTTCTGCATTTCAAACATTTAATAGACATTACATGTTTGTCATATAGTTATCTATGTGTCATTTTCTATCGTTTCTCTATTTATATTTTTTTTTACATTTTTTAGTATATGATACTACGCGTTACTATAATACACGCGTGTGGATAGTTGAAATACGAATTATTAGTAACAAATGTCTGTAAATATTATTTTAAAATAGTTATAAAAAACAAAAAAAAATTTAATTATTTGAACGATACAATATGAAATTAGATGTGTAGTACCATTTGAAGTATTTTCTTCCTAGGTAAATACTTTTAAAAGGATACATATTTAAAATGAGTAGGTAACAGCTATAGCTGTCCTATAGGACTTGAAAACGTTATAATTAATTTGTAAACGTAATTATAACGGAAAACGATAAACATAAATAATTAAATAACGCAAAACAAAAGTAACGTTTAACAAAATATTTAATATATCATTAAACAAAATATAACGCAAACATTATTTATATAATATTATAGTAGGTATACCATAAAAAAAAATTTATTTAAATATTATTAAATTTTTTTTTTTAATTTAATATGCAGGTATTAATAGAATAATTGTATTGCCAATAGCTAATAGTGATGCCCTATTGCTTTGTTACTTTGAAACAGGTACGTAAATGCGTTGAAAATTTAAATTCTGAAAATAAAACTCAAAATTTGTGTAACGTTTTTATTCAAAATAACGTAAAACGAAATTTTTTTTCAAATTCAAGCCCTGGCGCCACTAGGTACCTACCTAAATTGTTATTTGTTATATATATTCATCTATTATAAAAATTAAAAGTGCTTGTTTCAATAAATACATTAAGTATCATCATAAAATATAGAACGTGAATATATGAAGAGAGTTTAGAGTGATAAAGTCTAAACTTCAGACAATAAAAAAATGAGAGAAATATCTTTTATTATAATAAGATGTTCAGTCGTGCCTATGTGTCACTACATCATACATATATATCATTCAATGACGTGGAAAAATATTTATAATAGGAATCTTTTTTTTAATACTACCTAAATCTTTCGTGTTTATATTTTCCTGTAAATAACTGTCAACATTCATTCGTCGCGTTAGTTTGTTTATCGGAATGAATGCCGATTGATCCAACAAAAATAGATATTTATGATATAGATACCTATTTAATTAGGTAATATTAGGTACATCGTACACGACGTACAACGATATATTATAAAATCGAAATGATCAAAACCATTATTACAATTTGTACACGCCGCATATTAAATCCACACAAATATTATTATTATTATTTTATATTTTTAACATCTGGGATGAAATCGTTTGGGCGCGGGTACGCCGTAAAGGGTCCTCTCCGTACGGTGAACACTGAACAACAGCTTTGTACGCACACATATTGTACCAAAACGCAGATATTTTTTCAAGTGGCACGTTTTATCATTGAAATTAAATATAATATGGTATTATTGTTGTACAGTGTTTCATTTCACGAATTTTGCCAGATGTTTGGGCTCTTTGTTGTTCAATGTTCAACTCGCTCACACACAATCGTGCGTAGGTACCTACGTAAATATATATATATATATATATATGTGTGGCCTTATGTATAATTTATTTTACCCGATTTCACTTTATAGTGTTCAATCTTTGACAGTGAAAAATAATCCCTCGACAAACGCTGCACATGTGTTCGAACCCGTCGCTACACTGCAGTGGCGTGTTTACGGGGTAGGACGACTAGGCCCGGGCCTACCCAAATTTTTTTTGACTGTTTGATTTTTTTTTATCGCAAGTAAAAATTTGGAGTAAACATATCGTTTACCTACTCTATAAATTAATATTAGGTACTTTAGATTCTGAGCAAAGTGATAAATGTATTGATTTTACAGTGATGTGTATTAGGTGTCTGTACAGCATAACTTGTCGAAATAATGCTTCAATTTCAAACTTCGGGGGGTGGTTTCCTGTGGAAGAGAGGTCGAAACTTACAATTTTCCAGTAGTTTTCAAAAAAATGTGACGGAAAATCAGTTAAATCAACAAAATCGATTTTTTTATATATGTATAGTTGTAACTTAAAAACTAATCACTGTAATAGGTAAATACTTGAAATTATCACGAAATGTTTATATTAGTGTTATCTATATACAGTTAAATAATAAAAATAAACAATTTTCAAAATATTTTGGCTTTTTTTAAGTTATTGATAGACAACTGAAATTTTAAATTTTTATAATTTCCATTTTTTTTTTTTGAAGTTTCGATAAAAAAATTTTGGGTCACCAAAAATACTTGAAACTTTAATACAAGGTTTCTTATAACTTATTCTTATTGCTGTAATTGAAACAAACAACAATTTTTAGTCACAATTTTTTTTATAAGTGTTTAAAGTTCAAATTATTACGAAAATGTATATATAACTTTGTAGTTGAAAATTCATAAAAATTTTTGTATTCAATATTCATTATATCTAAGATTTAAAAAATGAAAACTAACTTATCCATAAGTTTTCCTTCAAATGGCTATAGAGAAAACTAGAAGCCTCATTATAGGAAACATGTTATGAGCTTTTAAATTTTAAATTTTTACGAAATCATGTAACGCCGCGTACAATATAACCTACCTCGCGCGAACGTGAGGCGCGCTGTTTACACATTAAAATATAAAAAGGTATACCTAATGGCAATTACGTCCCGGGTTTTTCTTGAGCACGGCTGAAATGTATCTCCATCAAAAATTGATATAAATGCGAAATTATTAATTATTATCAATAATTATAGTAAGTACTTTCGATTTCATAAAAATGATTACGTTAAAACTTGTTAATATTACAAAATACATATACTATATAGTTTTACTAATAGGCAATAACAATAATATTTTTATACAATTGCAATTACAAATGCGATAATACAACAATAAAAAAATAAATAAAAGTACATTTTATTAAGCAAATTACTTTTTTTTTTTTCATTCCTAATATTCAAAATATAAAAACATATTTCAAAATCCAACGTCGTATATTAACATTTATAAATATTACGTGTTGTAAAACATATAGCACAACATTAAGGTTTCTTAAAAATTAGACTCGTATAGAAAATGTACGCGAGAACCCGGTATAAAATGAAATATTAAATATTGGAAATCGAAATTCAAATAAAAAACTGCGTCGTAGATAATATTGTACGTATTATATATAATATATTTGTGTTTGTCTGTTGTAAACTTAAAAAATATATTTTTTTCGAACAAATAACACAAACGGAATGCAATTGTGGTGAACCTTGTCCGTCAACAAACATCATTAAATACTAAAATTGTATAAGGGATTATTAAAAGAAGCGAAACCGATTTCAAAACTGGTGAATAGGATAGACATCTGCAGATATTAATATGTATGGATATTATGTATACAGTCGGGTACATGGCATATTATGCATACGCATACTTCGCATCATACCTAATATAATATACCAATAATTTTAATACGCAGTATAGAGATCGGCGGTTGCCTTTGATGAGAAAATAATGCGTACCTACCTATCTAAAATATATCTACCCCGAACGTAATACGACGCAGTAGATATCGTCTTATATCTATACGTTTATGAAATTCAATGCTTCTATAATAACAATTGATGCTGTTTGGGATATTCGTTTTCAGAAAACACATTTATGACCCCCCTCGAATCGAGATTAATAACTACCTATATAAAGAGATTACCGTCGTTATAAGAACCTCTGAATAGAAAAAAAAACATTTGACTGTCATAAATTACATTGACAGCCAACAAACTGCGTCGTAGTTTCAGATTTCGGAAAAAAAAACACATCGACTAAAAGGAAAAGGTTAGGTTACATAACAGTGTGCTGGTTACCAGCTTTCGTGTAACGTATTTGTTATTATTATATTATATATAATAGAATTTCAAAAACCTTTTTAAAACCTGAGGTTTGTAGGTACCGAGAAACTTATCTTATCAGAAAGCGTTATTGAAATACTTAAAGAGAATGAGCACTCGTATTTATTTGTTCGAACTCTAAGTAATGTATTTAAACGATCCTCGACTTCAAGGTATATAGTTGGAAAAATAATTCTTTCATTCAAAGCTGATTTTTTTATAATAAAATAAGCAAAATAAAAATTGAGAGTGTATGTTTACACACTTATTAACAGTTAAAAATAAGATATTATTTTTTTTTTTTAATTTCATATGGGCATAGTATTCAATAAGAAATATCATCTTCACTCTACATTTAAACCTGATTCTAATGGTTAGGTAAAGTTTCAAACGTGTGAGACGAAAATCGTGTTAATTATTAGCTAAACAAAAATTTTAAATATGTATTTATACATAATTTTGATTGGAAATAAGGTAGGTTCACCTATGTTATATTAATAGCTGATTGTATATACCTTAGTAGTGTTGTAAAATTAAAAACAGTCTAGATATTTTCTAATTATTTTTCAATTTTGATGTCCATTATTTTTGCAGGTCAAACCCTAAGTAATATAATTAGTCCACATTTGACAGCGTATGGATGTGTATTAAAATAATATTTATCTGTTATTATCATTAACGGCTATCACTTTATCCCTTTATTTTATTGTTCTAAACTTCTAAATTATGAATAGGTACCACAACAAAAACACTTCGTCAAAAACATGTAAAAAACGAATAATTTATAGTAAATTTAAGGGCTATATAAAGATGTGATATCAGAAATAAATGCCAAGTAAATTGATTTAAAGTACATATATTTTTTTTAATAATCTATTTAATTGGCAAGCAATTGTATACTTGCCGCGGAATAAAAACGAACCTGAGCGGCGGAAAAAAACAGATTCACCTCGCGCAGGTGGCTAATGTAGGTTACATATTATTATGGTCGGCCAACTATGATAGGATGCGGTGGGGAACCGGTCCGTCGCCTGCGCGACGAGGTACGTTCTTATTACGCGGCGAGTTTACACTTTATATGAAATGGCACACGTCACACGATATCACGCTAACACTATATATACAAAAGGTATTAGAAAATCATAATAATTTAAAATATTATAATGGACATTTTCAACTCAAAATCATTTATCGCCGAGTAGATAAATTATTGAAACACAATAAGTGTACATACTTTAAATCATTTTATTTAGCATTTCTTTTTTTCTCTCGTCTTTATGGTGTTTAATGATCCGTGCTCTTACTTACCTAGCCTGTTTTCACTTTACGATTTCGTTAATTACTATTCGTAATTTATTTGTAATTTATATTCTGTATAAATCACTTTTATCAACTTAATTTTTCTTATCATGATAATATCATTTAAATAAATTGCAATGCATTTTATTGTTTTAAAGTTTAGTATTTAATGTATTTACATTATTTTAAAGAACAGTTTACTTTTAATGTTTTTTTTATAAACATTATAACTTATAATTCTTCTTTTAGCTTCTGAGCGGAGCGATGAATGTATTGATTTTACAATGTTGTGTGTTTTTTTTTTTTTTTTTGTACACGAGAACGTGTCGAAATAATGCTTTAATTGTAGCTAAAAAAATTAAAAATCGTTAATCACAATTTTTTTTATAAGCGTTTATAGTTCAAATTTTTACGAAATCTGTCGAAAACGCGAAAATTTGCAAGTAATTTTGAAGTTGAAAAATCATAAAATTTTTTTTGTTAATAACTAAGGATTAAAAATAATACATTAAATTTTCCATAAGTTTTCTTTCAAGTATCCATAGAAAAAAATCGAAGCATCATTATAGGAAAAATTTTAAGTGCGTTTGAATTTTAAATTTTTACGAAATAGCGTAGCGATAACGATTTATCCTCAAACGATTTTAAATATTTGTTATTATTCAAAAAGTATAAGTCATAAATACTTGAAAATTTTACCAGTTATTAAGATTGGCGTTTTCTTTACGTGATTTGATTTTCAAATTATTTTCACTTTTTTTGAGCTATTTATAGACAACTGAAATTTTCAAATTTACTGAAATTTTTTTTTTTGAAGTGTCGATAAACTTTTTTTGGCCCAATCAAAATACTTGAAAATTTAATACAAAGTTTCTCATAAGTTATTCTTAAAGTGATTAAAAAATTATAAGAATACATATGCACAATTTTTTTTTATTAGCATTTGAAGTTCAAATATTGACGAAAATTCGTCAAAACTATGAATATTTGCAAATTATTTTGTAGTTATAATTCATACAAATCTTTTGTATAAAGTAGCTAAGAGTTGAAAATTTAATACAAGGTTTATCATAAGTTTAGCTTACAATAATTATAAAATAACTTAAATTTTGGTGTACCTATTCAGGCCATTTAAACATAAATTCGTTAATATCCCTAATAGTGATCCATATGGCACCTAATGTACAGCAGAGCGGTACCCACAACCCACTTGCCCGCTTTTATTTATTTAAGTGCGACTAATCAATAAGTCATAATGTATGAAGATAATAAAATAAATCATAGTTGTCATGTTGTAGATACACTACCTATTATTATAATGTAACAAAATATATCATAATAATTAATAACAAAACAGATAATTTATTTATTTACTTATATAATTATCGAATTTTTACATTGGAAGAAGTTAACATTAATAAATCTTTTTTTTATTAGCTGGAAAAGTCGATGACATGCGTGATGCGAATGCATAAATAGTATCTGTATACAATCACACTAATTATCAGTTATACCTTTTTTTTTTTTTTTTTTAAGGCGTTCCTAGCTGGAAAAGCTATCTAAGCCTATTGATAATGTACATACAATTTTCTTTTTTCGTAAGTGCGATAAAGTGCTAATATTAAGTTGAAGATATGATTAAACAATAAATATTAAACAAGATAAAATAATAGTGTTAAATATAGGTTAAAACTAGAATTTTTCTGGCTTGATGTATACGATGTGGCATAGATTGGTGGTAGGTCATTTAATTCGGGCGTGGGGTTTTCCTCTCTTGAGACGGCGAATTTTTGGTGGTCTTTCGACTAAGTTGTAGTGGGTGGCACCAGGTTACTTCAACAATAACTAGAACAATGGCAACGCCAGTGCATATTACCTAAATAGCTAAATAAGGTACCTTATTAAATAAACACTATATTAGTTATTTTTTATTTATATAAATATTGAAGATTATAGTAATGAAAAATTAGTATCGAGGCTTCAACCGCTCTAAATAAACCAAGCTCTCGGTACCATCAAACCTTCCTTCAAATTCTCCACATTGATTCTTTTTTTTTCGCGTTGAAAATGGCTCCACCGTTTGCTTTCATCATATAGATATCGAAATTATATTGAATAAATAAAAAAAAAAATTGTACTTTTCTTAAGTTTATGATTATCATTCATCCGCCATTCTAGCCTATGGATATTTTATGAATTCAATAAATATTTTGGCGAAGCGCCTTCATTAAAAGATCTCTTCATTTAAATATATAGTATACATTAAAACTATACTAAATACTTAGACCCCGGTCCCCAGGGCTATAAACGGCGTATGACTACGCGTTTCGCCCGTCAAAACGCAGGTAGACGGCGTTTTCACGTACATGTCCCCAGCCCCCCCACTTTGGATTTTTCAAATTATTTTTTAATAAATAATTAGCATGTAATTAGCTTGTATTTGCATGATACATTTTGTAATTTGCA
>VUJU01001529.1:0-54802 GCA_009835225.1 Aphis craccivora | reverse complement strand
TGGATTAACACGTTTTTGTCCACCGGAAAAGAGTTCTGTTGCAAAGATGGATTGAATTACAAATGTCCTGCAAAATAATAATAACACGAACCGTGTCCCACGTGTATATATAGTTAGACGTTATGAAATAATAATATGTGTTATTATTTATTTTAATGTATTTTTATACGTTTTTTATTAAAGAAATATTTATCTTATTTTTGAAGTCTAATTTTTTAATTAATTTTACAAAGCAAATGTACGGTCACACTCATATTTTTTTTATATTGTATAAGTTACGTTTTTACTATATAATATACTATATACTATATATAGCTGACCCGACAGACGTTGCACTGTCTTAACAACTTTGAATATTGAATTTTTAAAAAAAAATTTACATATTCATTTTAACTATTAACTAATTTTGCGTTCAAAAAGCCTTTTCCCGACCATAACAAACTCAATACAACTAAAAAGAATTAGCAATACCGGTTCAGGCGTTTATGCGTGATGCCGAGAACCATGGGAAAGAGGGATTCATTTTTATATATTATATAATATATATAGATATAGACATAATTGTTGATGAAGTTGGTCATTTAATAGTATATTGACGAAAAAAGTAATCACAGGACTATTGAAGTTTGTCTTTAATAGTTTAATGGTATTAGATTTGTTGGAGGTACCTACCTTATTAAATGTTACAATTTTAGAATATATTATGCTGTAATGTAAGATGGATATTACAAATTATAAAGTAAAACGCCTATTAATTTATTTTTTTGTTCATTGAAAATTTTTTGTAATTTATGAGCTGGTATTTACCAATTAAAAATGTATTGTATTTTTAAATGCGGTAAAAGTTATAAATTATGATTAAACAGATTTTTATGATAGTTATTCTTATTAGACTAGGTATTGTTTGTTGTTTTTTTATTGTTTTAAGACATGTTGCTTATAGGTAAATTGTAGAATTTAAAATTCTAATATTGTTTTAAATTCAAAATGATTAAAATCTTATTAATATCTACTAGTACAATACATTTTATTAGTATAATTTAACACAAATATTAGTCATTTACTCTTATCTCACGTTTAAGTTACGATGAAAATCGTTTTTAAGAATTTGTAAATTCAGAATGATTAAAGAATCAATTAAAAATATTCTTTCGATTTCCGTATTTGTTAAGTTATAGTTACACTTTAGAAAGTTTTTAAACGGAAAATAAAAATGTAAAATGCACGTTTGATAGGGTATATAGCCTTATTATACATTATAATAGGCCTTGTATAGTGATGTATTTAAAGCTCTATATATAAGTATGTTAATAGTTGATTAATCGCGTTTCTATTTCTAGATGTTTTGTAGCTAATAAAAACTGGCAACAATTTTTCTTGAAGGACAGTGGTTTTTTGTTGATAAATAGCTTAAGACCGCATTGATCGCCGAGTGTACATGTACATTTTATAAAAAGTTAATATAATATGATTATATCTGTTTATTACAGCTGTTATTCGTTATATAAAATATATATGAAATACTACCTACGTACAATATAATAATTATATACAATAATGTTATATAATTATATAATAATGTATTATTAATTTTTTTTTCCCTAGAATGGCTTTGACTCAACGTGCACTGACCACTTGGGCTTCAATGGTGATTTTCTTGGTGCTGCTCACCATACAACTGCAGACCAAACAAAAACAGAGTTGGTATCTGATATTCATGCCGATTTGGTTGGACGACGCGCTCACGGCACTGTTCATAATATGCTCTTGCGTGCACAGCAATTCTTGTCAAGCGATGACCGAGATGCCGGTGTTTTGTGGCAGTCGCAGGTGCATAATATTCGTCATATGCCTTATGAAAATCATCGCCCAGCTGACCCTCTGCTATAAGCTGGAAAACCAAAATCCCCAGTTTCCAATATACTACGTGTTCTTGCCAATCTGGACGCTCATCGTTTACCTGATAATCATCGTGATACCGCCTCTCGTTAGACATTACAAAGACTAATGGAATTACTTAATATGTATATTTGTACATACGTGATCAATATAGTTATTATAATAAGCTATATCGTGTAAATAATCCTTAATAATGCAAGTGATGCGACAAGACTGCGGCTAAATCTGTTATTATTATTATTATTATTGTATAATTTAGTATATTTTTTTATATGATACTATTTTATAGGTAATTGTAAAAATTTAGTCTATTTTTATTTCTGCAAATAATATAGATATTATAATAAGTATAAGTGTTTCGAGTTAATATACATGTACAATATTATTATTGTGCTTTATTATTTAAACGAATAAAGTACACAGGTTTGCGCGAAGCTACATATTTTACAGCCGTTGTGTAGCTGCATTAGATTACTGAAAAATAAAATATATTTATATATAATATAGTTCAAATTTTGATATTATATTTTGTAATAAATATCTGATTTCATAAAATCTTATAAAAACATTTTTTCCAATTTACAAATAATTTTATAAAATAATAATTATATCTAAATAATTAGGTATTGTAACAATACATTTAGTTTAAAAAAAAAAAAAAAAATTATACAAAAAAAAAAAAGTCAACCCAACATTGTGCAATTATATTATAGTATAGGTACACTGGCAGTTGGCACTACACTGCTATATGTAGTTGCCCAATCATATAACGTTATTAAATGTGTTTACTAAAAAAATATTATAATTTATAGATAGACGAAGTAGCATGTAAATAGGTACGCAACAAAACAAAATCACTATGCACTAGAGAGATCCGAAAAATTAAGCAAAAGTACAAATTGAACGGAATTGATATATTTTAACGGTATATTGCTCAACTTGAACATTGAATATGGTACACATTTTATAGGTTCTTAATTATATCGTATTTATGTGTTCGGATGACAACGCAATGTTGGGTATGGAAGGAAGGTATGTGTGTTTTTCGTATTTTCTTTTTCTTTCTTTCCTGTCGTTTTAAGTATTGTCGTTTGTATATTTGTGTGTACACAGGGTCGGATTGGAAGGGGGTTTAGGGGCTTGAAAAATAACTGATGTTCATAGCACTGTATAGTCACTGATACCGTCTTATGCAGTAATACTTTTTCAAAAATGTTAATGTTGAAAAATATGATGAAATAGAGCAGTTTATTTTTAAGGGGCTTATTTACCACATGTATATTATGCTATAGCTGCAGTAGGTACATTAGCACGTAGGTACTAATTTTGACGATTTTATAAAATGTATTTAAATAGGTAATTTAGGTACGTGGTATAATTTTTGACGAAATTATTATTAACAATAAGAAACAAACAATTTTCGCTAATATTTGTTACGTCCATAATTTACGTTTGAGTATCATTAATTCCGTTTTAAGCACAAATAAAATGGGTACCTAGTTAATTAATTTACCGTTCAAAGGCATATTAATTAACTTTTCTGTAATTATGTATATATTATACCTCCTCGCAAACTTCGACCAACGCCGACCCTGCGCCCCCATGTGTGTGTGTGTGTTTGTGGTTGGGTGTGTGTGTTTTTACGCGTCCGTTTGCCTCGTCGTGAATTATATAGCTAACTAGTGGTTTCGACCTATTTGTACTGCTGCAGGTACCACACCAGGTACGTCAAACAGAACGCAGTGGTCATCCAAACGGTGGCTCGGGCCGAAGACGCCGAGTTGCGACACGTACGTTTTGTCTGTGTGATGGGCAACTTTTGCAGGTGCATGTGGTTCACGATGCTCTTCAGGTCCCTGGGGTCCAGCGTCTTGTCCCTGGCAAGCACCACGCTGTACAACTGCGTGTTCGGCGAGCAGAACGTCAACACCATGTGATTGCTGATCGCCTTCCGGACGTACACCATGCCCGCGAACTGGTCGTAGCTGGTCACCTGCACTAAGGTGCCTGCAAAACGGACGGCGTCCGGAAAAACGTAAAGGTTTTTAAATATAGGTAATATCGCAGAGGATGCATTTAACATAATATTATAATGAAAGTGCTCCCTGCAACACTTTTAGTTTCTGACAAAAGTCGCGTGTTTCGTTACCTACATTATTGTTTCTATAGAGTTACGAGCCGTACCTCCTGCAACGTACAAATCCGTTACATTTAATTATTTTGATTAAATAATTATTTTTATCATACTATCCATTTTTCTCTCTCTCACTCAGTCTCTAGGTTTTTCAAATATTGCAATTTTGCCAAGTCGATTCTGTCTGTTTGAAGAATAGCTCGGATAGTGTTTTCATTAACTTATAATATTAGGTCGGTCGGCTCATACTTTCTTATTTGTCATCGTACAGATGAATATTATGTACTCGTGAATTGTGATCCACACAACACGAATACCTTCGATAAAAAGCGCCCTAATTTTGTACTTTTTAGTAAATAGATAATGATATTAGATATTATATTATTATTATAATTATAGTATTAATTATATGTCTGATTGTCTGAGAAGTGAGATGCATAAATATTGACATATTGTTTTTATTGATATATATTTTTTGGTAAATCGTGATAATTAATTAATTTTTTTTTATAAATTATTAAAAAAAAATAATTCTACTAAAGTTTTAAACAAGTTAAAAATCCTTCTGCATCTCTGCATTACCAATAAATCTAACATTATTATTTAACATAGGTACTATAAGTACTCACTATTACAGTGACGTATTTGGGATAATTTTTCAGGGGGGGGGGGGCAAAATAAAAAAAATTCTCAATGTTAGAATACAAGAAAATTTGAATGCAATGCTGTATGAGTTGTTAGACACTGGTTCAAACTTGTTTACAGTTATAAACTTATAAACCTAAAAATAATATTTAATATAAAATAATATAGAATAATATATAGCCCCTCGTTTGCTGCCACAAAAAAAATGAAATACCTATTGACCTTATAATATAATTATTTTTTTATTAAAATATCATTATACATATATTATAATGTTATTTTTAGGTTTATACCTACGTTTATAAATTATAACCAGTGTCTAACAACTAATACACTATTGCATTATTCGAATTTCCTTATATATTGTAACTGTGAGAGATTTTTTTATGTTTTCTTATAATATATTATTCGGATTAAATACGTTTCATATAAAATATTTTCTGCCTTCTTATCTTCGACAACAATATTTTTCTGCTAAAATGCGGTTCTGACTTTATATTTTTCGACTAAAATACTGTTCTGACAAAATATTTTTGGTCATTTTACGCGCTTTACATATCAATAACCTCATCTACTTGAATGTCCCTGTGTCTATGTATAGGTATTTAGCAAAGCCAATCTGCAATCCAATCAAGCGATCTTGCCCCATATTCGACCGTAACCAAATTTTTTACCTAAGTTGAAAAAGTGAATCAAACACAAATAATAACAAAATAATAAAATTATCAGTGATATGTGGTCACTGGTCATATTATAACGCATAACATAACTTTGTAATATTGTAGATAATCTTAGTAAACTGTCTAATGTAATCTAGTCCTAGTCATAATACACAATATCTAATAATAATAATAATATTAATGAAATTTTGATTTTAGCTCAGTGCTTACGTAAAATAGTAACAAATAAAGTTTCAGGGGGGGGAAATGCCCCTATTGCCCCTCTTAAATACGCCATTGTACTATTATAGAATGATCGTTTTGTTCCATAAAAACCTAGTCAACACAAAATGACGTATTTTGGCCCATAAATATGTAGATAATACAATTATTTTTTAAACTATTTCTAATTTACAACTGAACTAATTATCAAGAATACCTTGTTATTTGTATAAGACTTAGGTAATTGATATAGTTAGTATATTTCAAGAATTTTGACTTCAAACGTAGTTATCTACCTAATGGCGTTAACAGTTATTGTTCAACCATAAATTATTATTAATAATTACTTGTAATATTGGGTTAAAATTTAAGTATTTAACCCAGGCAGGATAATAAGTTTTTCGTTTCTATTGTATTCCATATTTAGTAAGGAATAAAAGTTAAAATTATTATACTCCGTTACATAAATAAATAGCAATAAGTTTATTGACTGTTGTTTGTTTTTAAATAATTATAGTTTAAAACATGTTGTAAAAAATAAGATTTCTATATGGTATAAATGGTATGAGATAACACAACTAACATAATTTACACTGCACCTAGATATACCATTACACAGTTATATGTACCTATATATTATATACCTAATGTAGATTACAGTACCTGGTGTTTAGGATGAAGCGTGCGATTGAACTGTCAGTTACTAAAATAGATCTACTTAAAAATTTAATGAATATAACGTACTCGTTCTAAACGAGTATTTCAACCAAATATTTATTTTAAAATTTCGAAATCGTTAGTAACAAATGTTACATTAGGCGCTGACATTAACTGCACTTATTGGTACTAATTTTACAGTATCGTACAAACAATTATAATTTCAACCTACTTTATATTTTAGAATGTACCTATACTAGCTATTATATTATACTATGTATGTAGACACTATAGGTATGGCGCATAAAAAAAAAAAGAATATACCCAGACATATTAAATTAAACAATACACAGCTGAAAAATTAAATCGAATGTGTATACGTTAATTATGTTTAATTTCTCGCTGTATCGGTTAACTCGAATGGAGGGTAAAAACCGTTTACTAATATTACTCGGTTGCTAGTAGGTATACGCATATTTTAACATTATGTTTTGTGTATGGTTTCACTGTATTCATCGCTGCATCAGTGTTGTTAGTAATAACTTATTGCTAATAAGTCGCATGTGCATAGCTGTTTAAGTAATGTTTCCTAATAAAGGTTTGTATTTTGTCTTCAATAACTTAATGTCCATAAAATAATGCTCGTGACAGACCAAGTGGTGGTTTGCCCACATATTTTATTTAGCAATCAGACTTTTTAAATCTTAGGGTCACTCCAAGGCTTATTCGCATATATTTGCAATGCGTATACCGATCGCTAAGTAAGGCTAATAATAGCACTCGCCATATATAAGTGGCGTGATTTTAGTTTTGATAATTACCGTTTTGAGATCCAGATGAAGTCCAGAATCCTGGAGCCGTTCTGTCTCTAATTTTGAACAGATATTCAACGTCACCCAAATCTTCGTTCCAGTACAATTTCAGATCTGTATCAGAACCCGCGAGCGTTAGGAAAACAGAAGGACAAGTGGGTACGTCAAATTTCTCTTCATTAAATTTTTCGTCCGTTTTGTGTTGCAGAACTTCAATTACATACCATGTACCAGTTATCTGAAAATAAAAAATAACGAAAAATGAATAGGTATCGCTGTTTCAAACTTATGTGGGTATTTTAATGATTCGACTTTTTAAATTGTTTTTGTTTTTAAACTGAAATCATCTTTTTTATGCATGCGTAGTTAATAAAACATTAATACTAAATACTGTTGTATATTAGTGACATTTTAGTATACTATAAAATGACATCATCAATTTGTCTGAAAAAAAACAACATAACTATATATAATAAGGTGAAATTTAACAGCATATAATTTTAATTTGTTTGTGTCCTATCTAGTATCAGTATCTATTTATATCAAAGGCTGATGATATAACTGATCTATACGCAGATATCATTTTACGAATTAAACAAAATAAAACTACAATATTTTAATTTTATTATAATATGACAAACTAGGAATAATGTTTTTTATAGTCACTTCTATAAATTAATTATTGTGATGTATAATTATTAATTTATTGAAAATTTCTGTTGGGTCTAAAATCTTAACGATGTCGATGATGATGATAATAAATTTGTTTTCATTTGATAGTTTATGACCTATAGTAAGTTAGACATAGTAGTTATTGATAAATCTAAATAAATTATTAGAGTGTATTCAAATGATCGACAAGTTTAAGTCTCCGATCCTAGAAAAAAATTAAATTTTGTTCGGTTTAATTATTACCGTTTTTAATTTTTGATAATCATTTCAAATATTATTCTGAAGGTCTAAAATGCTAATTAATTTGTTATTCATAATCTTTAATTTTAAAATAGCTTATCCTATATCATTATAGGTTTAAACCAACATTAAAAATTATAATTAAAAATGAAATAACTGATAAGATTTACTTAAGGTATTATTTAATATGCAACTATTATATATTTATACCTACGTAGACATAGATAAAAGGAATTAATTATTACAAAAAACCAATAAGAAAATAAATAATTAATCATTATATTAATTTATTACAAATTTATTAGATTTTTTGATTTTAACACTTAAACAAAGTATCAATGAATAACATTTTTTATATTATACAAGTTACAGTAGATATAAAAACTAAAATCTCACGAAGTCGAAATTGGGGTGTTTGCAATTTAATCTTATACAATAATATATTACATGTATAATAAATCTATACCAGTATAATTGTATAAATTAGTTTTATAACGATTTATTCAGTGCATTTCGATAAAATTATAAATTTTCCAATGAGTTGGGATATAGAACTATAGTATATTAATTATTTATTTACAATATAATAAGCATAAATTTAACAACACTGTTAAAACGTTTTTCGATTATTATAACTGTAACAATATACCTAAGTGTAGCAATATAGTATAATTTATTTTTAAAACGTGATAGCAGTTATATGTATGAATATACTTATACTAATTGTAGCCACTTTAAGTTAATAAACGTGAACGGAACCAAAATTATAATTATCTAATACAAGATTCAACTGCATTCTTAATACCTACTGTATTTTATTCTGTCATCGTTTAGATCAGCCGCTCACCATTCATTACTTTACATAAATAAAATAAACGTGGCTAATTTATTTTTATTTTTTAGTGTTTTCTGAAAACCATCAATACGCAATAGTGACATTATTCTGGCATTAAGCTTTAAAAAGAAGTAACGGGCTAGGCAGTGCCACGCAATAATATATACTAACTTGGTATTTCTTTGTTTGATATAAGTCAATGTTGTATAATTTATATTATAAATCTTAGAAACCAGAAAATGTTAAAAACGACCAACGAGTAATGTATAATTCGATTAGCTATAGCTATGATTGAATTTGTATGTATAATTAATTTTGAGTACCTATACTTTTTCTATTCGTCAGTATAACTATATGTATAAGACATAAAGTATTATTGAGTGAATCTCTGAACATTTTGTGTTACGCTAGATAATTCAATAATAAATTATTGTATATAAGAAAAAAAACTATTCAGGGTTAGGCTGAGGGGTGGTTGGATCAACATTTTTAAACTGTAAGAATAATTTATGTTATTATTGATATTATTATTATTTTTTAATTTTACTACTATGAAAGATTTAACTAATTTCTCCAAAAACACAGAACATATAACTTATAATTTAAATTACCAACGTAAAATCAGTATAAATATTTTAAAAATGGCATTGTTTATAGACATTTATAAAAACATATTCAATTATCTATGTTTTTTTAAGTTAGGTATAACAAATCAATTAAAATTCAGTATTTTTGTTAAATTATTTAACTTTAGCTAAATAATTTGAACATTAATGATAAATTAAATTTAACATTAATTTGTTTTTAATGCTTATAAAAAAAAAAAAAAAATGCAATTTTTATAAATATACTATTTTACGAGATTATTAAAATTATATAGATTTTTATACACAATAAATAATAAATAAATAAAAAAATAAAAATAAATAATAAAGCGACACGGATTCAGTCAGATTAGAGATTTTACAGTAGGTAGGTATAATTATATTATGTATGGTTTAGATTTTAAATGTATATAGTTCTTCTACTGTGACAAACACGTACCAATTTAATTTGAATGTTTTCCTGAAGCTGCAGGTTGCCGCAGTGTTCGTACACCGAAGTGGTTGTTTCTTCTGAGGACGCGTGGCCCAGCAAACCGTAACACAAACACAGTACGAAAAACAGACGGTACATCTTTGACCGGAGTATGAGCGGTAAAAGTTTTCAGACGAAATGAACTCACATCAAATATAGGTAGGTACCTCTATACCGACGAAGTTATTATATTTTGCTATTCGGGAGCTAAACCGTTTGTGTTAAAAAAAACTAAGACGCGATTTTGGACGTCCTAAGTAATATTATGGTGTGTGTGTATAACAATAAGTATTATAATGACGAACGCGAGATCACGAGACACGACGAGACCAAGGGACTGTATGCCAATGTGTGTATTGTGCGCTATGCTCTCGACGTCCCGAACGGTCCCGTCCAATTAAGGATTGTTAAGAGATTATGATAATTTAAACTGTGCGGGGTTCAGTCGGTCCGCTTAGAAAAAAAAAAAATCATTTATTCGTGGTGTGCACGCACAGCGGCGGCATGCATCGCGGTCATCGTAAAAAGTTCAATTCGCTCTCGCGCGAGAGTGCTGCGCGCGTTTGTACGTTTGTTTGTTACCGTTGGTCGATGTATCATATTATTATGTACGCGCGCATATGTGTAGAACATATGCGATGACGACCGGGAGAGTTGTTTTTGTGAGCCGTTGAGTCGTCGTCGGCCCGAGTGATTATCGACAACAATAATTTATTAATAATATTATATTATCTTATTAGAGCCGCCAGCACGGCTCGTCCCTATACATAACATAAGCGTACATTATTTGTACATCATCATAATAATATATAAATGGCTAATTAAGGAGGTCGTTAATTAGTGTTGTATAGGTACCTGCTACCCGCGATAACGGAAAAGCATATCACTGCAGCAGTTGTATCCTATGCATATGGATTGACCTAAGGGCTATCGTATATAGATACTTCGAACTGCACTATATTATAACTACTAAACTCACACGGCTATACACGCGTGTAGTTGTGTATGCGATACTATTATATAATAATTATGATGCACGTGTGTAATATTGGTCATTTTTATCGTAGCAAACTTACTCGTGTAAGCATATTCACACAATATTATACAAAAGAGTGAAATATAGTGGCTCGACTGGGTAAATAATTTGAGGAAAAAAAATATTTTTATCGTATGAAATAATGTATTCATTATATACTTTTTATAGAAAACTTAAACACTTGCACTGTTACCATATTCGGTAGGGGGGGGGGGGTAATGATACCTTGGATCATCCATAAAAATTTTAGAGGGGCAAGTGCAATTATTACTCCCTTACAATTATGTCACTGGTTAAATATATAAACAATACGCATACATTTATAATATAGGTATTAGATAAATTGGCAAAGAGAGATGTAATCAATATTTATTTTAAGCTTTTGTATATTGTGTCCGACCTATATATAAATCACAGAAGGCAAACATAGAATCATATATATATAATATATACAGTCTACCATCCCAAATTGTAGGACTGCCATATACTGGGACTTACATGTGCATACGTCGTTGATTTGTCTCAACATTGCCGCTCATCACTGGGCCCACTCCCAATCAAGATTAGGTACTAGTTCGGAGTTATTCCCATATGAAATGTGTTAGCATATTATCTTAAAACGTTGACCTATAATTTATTTTTAAAAGTCAGACATGTTATAAATTATTTGATGTTTAATTATTTTAAATCGTGTTTGACTTTATGAAAGGTACGTGCAAATGTGCGTATACGCGATAAGTTTTTTTAAATAGTTTTAATAAACATTACATTCAACCAGAGATGTGTATTACAAAATTATTCTTGATATGATTTCAAACTGTGTCTTTATTAATTTATTGTAAATACGTGTAAACTGTTCTTTTATTAAGGTGGCGGCGGCGGGAGCGTTATAATAAGTCCGGACAAAATCACAAAATTTACTGCCACTGCTAAGGTAAAAGAATTTTATCTCTACCACTGCAGTGTACGTGTGGGGATCTTTACAATTGTATAATTTATCTCTTTCTAGTAATTGTTTTCCATCAAATTGGAAGATTAGTTTTGTTAAGCCTATTAAAAAAATAAATGATCTAACTCATACCTATCGGCTAATTTCTATTATTTCAATTATTCCAAAATTATTTGAATCCGTTGTATCTGAAAAATATGCCAAATACTTTATACTAGCATCATTATTAAATGATGATCAACATGGTTTTTTGAAAAGAAAATCAACAACGATAAATCTTTTAATTTTTCAAAATGATTTACTAGATGATATTACATCTGGATATCAAGTAGATATCATTTTTACTGATTTTACAAAGGCTTTTTATAAATAAAGTCATCATATTCTTTCAAATAAATTACATTCTATCGGTATTCGTGGATCTTTTTTTTTTTGTCTTGGTTGACTTCATTTATAACAGATAGGATGCAAATTGTTATACTAAAAAAAATTTCACTCTGATTGTTTTTATACTCAGGTTTTACAACAAGAATCTCACTTGGCCCTTTTTTGTTTATATTATTCATTAACGATTAACATTTTTCTAATTCTAGAAAACTGCTTTTTACTGACAATATGAACATTTTTCGTTTAAAAAAAATCAAACTCTGATTCAGTTGTACATCAAAATGATTTAAATACACTAACGACATGACATGATGTAATCAAAATAAATTATCATTAAATACTGATAAGTGCAAAGTAATATCTTTTAACAGGTTCGTTCATCAATTATAAATAATTATATCATAAATACAAATGTACTTCAGCGAGATTTTGAAATTTCTGACATGGATGTTACATTTGATTCAACACTTTCTTTAAACAAAGAGTATTTAAATATGACTAAAAAATAAATACCTATATTTTACAAACCCGATATACACCTTACGAAAACGTCGCAGTCTTGTTTAGAGCAATAATTATTTAGAATATCTCCGAATTTAATGTGAATGGCTACGAAATATCGCTTTTTTTTTTTGAAAAAATCACATTATGTATACATACTTGTATACAATATTTGATAAAACAGGTAAGTTTTCACACTCAAAATTTTATATTTATGATCTAATACGATGATTAATTAATGTACTTGCATATAAATGCAAAAAATGTCAAATTTATTTTTCCTGGGGGGCACACAGCCACTTCTTGTCAGTTTATTCTAAAAAACTAGGTTTACGTATTTTTCACAGTTTAAATAAACTGCCATCATTTTACAAACACACTATACACCGTATGGGAACGTCGCAGTATATTTTAGAATAATCAAAATATGGAATATCTCCGAATTTAAAGTGAAAGGCCACGAAATACTGTTTTTTTGAAAAAATCAAATTATGTACAATATTCGACGAAGGAGTAATTTTTTACATTCAAAATTTCATATTTATGATCTAATACGATAATTAATTAATGCACTTGCATATAAATGCAAAAAATGTCAAATTTATTTTTCCTGGTGGGCACACAGCCACTTGTTTTCAATTTTTTCTAAAAAAAACACTTGTTTTACGTTAGGTTTCATAAATAGGATTTGTTATGATTTTACTAATTTCGATGCCTTAAAAATTCTAGTGTGTTCTTTTCTGGAATTGTACTCAATTATTTTCTCTCTCCAGTGCTGTTCATAATGTACAAAGTCTTGAATCCATTCAAAATCGCTTGCTTAGATTTATTTCGTAGAAATGTCATATCCCTCGTCATCCTCACTTAATTTATACATTATACTCCACAATTAAACTAATTAAATATGACCCGTGCAAATGAGAAAGAAAAAAGAAAGAAAATGTATTTTATGTTTTTTTATAATCTAGTACCTATATGGGATTATAAATTGTCCTGAATTACTCTGCAGTTGTTTTAATTGTATTGTCCCTCATAAGTTTTATTATAAACTTTTTCTGAGTGTAACTCGTTTAATAAAATAAAAAAAAAACCAAATACGCATATTGTTTCGTCAACTTTGGATATAGAAGCTCCCTGCAGTGTAAAAGGTTGCACAAGTTATATGTCATATAATCACTGAGCCACCATACATATCGAGTAAAGTAGATGCATAATATTACGCGTAAAACAATGAGTTTTTTCCTTTTTTTGACTTCACTTCAAATTTACCCGAGAGCATTTGAGAATAATACATAACCAATATTTCATATAGTGCCATAAATCGATTGTTGTAATGTGGATTCATAGATAACGCGTAGAAGAAAGTTTTTAGGAGTGATAACCGTAATTAGTAGGGTTGTAGAATTCAAAAATAAATATTTTGTTTGTTATTTATGAAGTACTGTAAATTATTTTTACAAAAAAAAAATAATAATAATTAACCAGTGTTGTAACAAGGCCGTGTAGTTTTTGTTATTATAAGTTGTTATGTCATTAAAAAAAAATGTCAATTATATTGTTGCTTTCATTGTTTTATTTTAGTCTATTAATTTTCGCAATTAATACGCAGTTATTATTATTTATATTGATTTATTACCGTTTTTATTTTTGCCACTATTTACAGTTTTATTATTATTATTATTAAGGTTTTGTCCATTCTATTTTTTGTAGTTTATTCTTTTATGCATATTTTTTTTTTTTATTATTTTTGTTAATTAATATAATCGAAGAAAGAATTGTCTTTACTTTTATAACTTGTGCTGTAGAATTGTAGAACATGTACCACGGTAGCCTTATGAAAGGCGTTTTTGCTGGAGGGGCCAGGAGGTCTTAAAACGTTTGGCCTCCGTATGGGTTCTGTTTCGTTTCTTGTTATTGTTGTATAAACCTTAAAAGAAGCTTTGGACATAATACTCGGTAATAAAGACACTAGTAAACAGTGGAGATCACGAGAAGGCACAACACTGCCTCCTCCATAAATTGTTTTAATTGTTTAGAATCCAAATTATTATACTATTCACTATAACTATAAAGTACCAACTAAAGATTTAATTTTTTTACCAGTTACCGTCACCAACAATGTTGAAATGTGTTTTGAAGCTCTGTTACAATGGTTCCAAAACGTGATAACAGTACTTGCATAAAAAAAAGATAACTGTAAAAGTATAACCATCAAATCAATATCGCTCAGCTCTGAATATTATATTTTCTTTTTATATATTTGCACTTTATTGCTATTACAAAGTTATTGGTAAAAAGAATATTAATATACTCATACAGTCTTTTGACTTAATTTAGTTTATTAATACATAATTATACAATGATATGGTACACCATAACATATATATATTTAATAATTGTAAATTATTACGTAATATATTATAACATCGCACATGTCAATTATAATATATTATTTATTATTATATGTAGATACATCAAAGCGCAAAGAGACGGCGCGCGTTGGAGACCGTCAGTTTCCTATAATAACGCATGTTTTTTCGTAGGCGGATTCACCAGAGCTCTTATATCCGTTCGGCACCGGTCAATTAGTGGACTATTAAAATTAATTCACATATTTTTGTTGTCCGGTTACAGAAATTATTTCCTACACACGTGAGCGTGTGTGTGTACAATATATGACGTGGGTATTCCGACGTCTTTATAGGATCACAATAATAACATGTATACTGCGTATCAATTTGTGTACAGAATGTAAGTTTTTCATTAACCCCTAGGACCCTACGCGGCGGTGCAGCAATCATGATGCAGTGCCGACCGGATGCGCGACATTCGCTGCCGTCCGTTTCCCGAAATTGGAACACACGCACAGAAGAAAAAAAATAATGTAACTTGATTGGCATAGTGATCTTTTAGCCTCTGCTGAGGCCTTGTCACCGGTGTACAATACATACGTAATACGTATATATGTATATTTGTGTGGCCGTTTACACACGTGTCGTACTTGTAGGCAGCTATAGGTATGTATTAAGAATTGTGTATATTATTTATATAGAACTCGCGTAAGAGTACAAAAGTTTCATGGTTATATAATAATATTGTAAGGTGTTACAGTGTTTGGCGATTGAAATCACTTAAATATATTAAAAGTACTTAAACTACATAAACACTAAAATTTATAATAAGTAATAGCCTATAGGTATTTTATATTATCATTGCTCTTAAAACATGTACTTATTTACTATTCGTCATTTCTTCGTGTTGATTAATTTTCCAAGTCAATTATTACATTGTTGTTTAATTAAAAAATGGGCATCAAGTAACCTTTATTATGGTTATTTATTATTAATTTGTAATTATATTACCTAAATATGATGTCATATTATGATGGTAATTTAAATGTTTTATTATTTTGTATAAGGGGAAAAATGAACAATTTATAGTTCATATTGATTCAGGTATCTAAATCGTCATAATGTATATTTTATTTCACAAAAGATTAATTTATTAAAAAAAAATCTTATTATTAATATAACTTAGTTATTAAGCATTAACAATACCTATTATATAATTGTAAAAGTATGAACAAAATAATATTGGCTGGATATATCTGTTGCTGGTCGATTTTATGATTTTTCATTTTACGTCATTTGATGGGAATAGGATTATCAAACGAATTTTAAAATTGAGCTTGCATGTTTATACGGCATGGCGTACATTATTTTTGTAAGTATTTTTTTCAAATTTTATGTTTTGGCTTAAGTCTAAATAGGGTTGGAAATACGTATTTCTGGTAAATGCATGAGGTCTAGATTTCAAAGGAAAGATGTGTATTGTGATTGATATTAAATGAAACAAATTTGTATATAAAAATTATTTTTCTATTATTATTATTAATAAGAGGCTTTAGCCTTCAAATCCGATGTTGCCAAGCAATTGGAGGGTATATGTGGTATACGGTTATATGGAAGTTTACCAATTGCGCTTAAAATTTCCTTTTCATATACTAATTTATTGCGCTCTTAACATTTTACATTACCTAAGGAAAACTTATAAGTTAGGTTGAGTTTATACACCGTAAAATATAAATAGCGCAATAATTGGTACACTAATCGTAAAATATAAGAAGCGCAATAGGTACACTGACCCTAAAGTAAAAATTTAGATTTAGGCGCAATTGGTGAATGCCCGGTATACCCAGTGGTCAGTACCCGCGTAAAAACCCTTCAAAAAATTAATCAAAGACTTGAAATAAAATATTAGTTAAGTACTTTAAAAAAAATATTTTTTCTTTATTTTTGACCATTTAGTTTAGTTTTTTGATGGAAAAATTATCATTTGTTTAATGATAATCAACCATCATATTATCATAATATCAAACAAAAAAAAGTATATGGTAGCGCCGATATGTCATAGACCCTTTTAATATTTTCAATAAAAAAAAAATGGTTTGGGCCATGTTAATATAATATACAATATATTATACACTAGCAATATTAATTAAATTATAACATAATTATATGACATTATAATGATAATAATATGTGCACTTGCAGCTCATCATCGTAAAACGGTTTTGTTGAAAATATATTTGTTCATAGAGTTATTGATTAATGAATAGTATAATATTATATTAAAATATGAATTTAAAAATACCACCTGAAAGTTTAAAACGGGTACAATGTACGAATCAAAATACTTGATATCTTCGTTAAATTATTATAATATGTACTACGATTACGTATAATTAAGTATAATATGTGAAAGATTGCATAGTGACGACACACATTGAATGTGCTTACATATTTGGTCTGGCCGCATATACCTATCGTCTATTTTGCGATCGCTTTGTCGTTCACGCAGCGGTTAATCGCGGTTCCGGTGCAGTTCCGTGTATCATATGGTATGATTAACAGTATATCTTGGCGGCTTAGCCAGCTTATTCAATGTATCTATATTTCCGGTTTTCCATTCTTCAACGGTGATCTGCAATAATACTTCGACAAACATGGATCGTAATGTTCACACTGGTAAAATGGTTACCTGTAGGACGTATACACAAAATACGATTGACAAATAAACGATAAAAAGTTATGATTAGGCCGACGAATTTCAAAATAATACAACAACGATAAAATTTTGTATTCAAATAAATTAGTCATGAGTGGTTGGGTCGATACAAACTTTAAAAAAAATTTCAATTAGATACGCAATAATTACGTTCAATAATTTTGCTGTTTGTTTTGCACTTACCGTACTATATAGACAGTTTTATATAAATTTTTGTTTGATCGAAACTGTCGAATTAAACTTGAAAAACACGAATCGTGACATTATATCATGATTAAGGTTGAACGCGTTGTAATATAGCTTAAAATAAAGGTGCGACGATTGAATATCGTGGTACCGTGTTGTAAGTAAGCTTTTGCGAGTCGTAGACACTCGTAAATTACACGAACCGGCGGAAAAATGAGCGATCGCGGTCTGAAGTATAGGTAGTGATATCCTCCACCTACGATATATATTATATTATACCTATATAGTATAATAGAATACGAGGCATTATAGTAGTGTAAACGATTTGGAGTCCCAAAGTGAAACAGACAACATTATGGGCAGTTGATTTAAAAACAATACTATTATATAATGAATAAATAGATTTCCGTTAACGTGAATTATTATAATACAGTATTCTACGGTTATACATATAATACCTATATTATGAATTATTTAAATGGAGGGATAAAACAAAAAAAATACCTAACCACAAAGTGTTCAAAACACCTATGACATAATATTCTACGTATTAAGTTAAGAGATTAAAAGTTTTAATAATTGTTTTGATTAATATTTTTTCGAAATTGTATAAAATTCTTTGAATGAAACAAACAACAACGACTTTATCGCATCTAATAAATTAGCCGATAAATATTTAGGGAACATCCCTATTTTACAGTTTAGTATTGTATATAATTTAGTCACAAGAAACACGGCATAAAACGTTTCTCGGATGTGTTAGTAACTGCTATATGGAAGTTCCACAGGAACGTTTCAAAGTTCCAAAGGAATGGTTTTTTAATATAACCGTAACATTATTTTGCACGGTGGGCAGCATATATATGCAAACGTTTGGCCTTTTTGAGCGCAAATAAGTCAAACTATTTATGTCATTGTATTGTAATGTATTTTAAAATGTAATTTAGTCAATTTTCACCAATAATTATTGTTGTTCTTAATCAAATTTAAATATTGTTCACAAAAATCAGAGTGGAAACCTATAAGATTGACCCATCAAGTACCAAAACTGCCAGATTATAAGTGAATCAACCTATTATCAAATTTGATGATAAAAATATTTTAATTTTTAAATGGCTTATGATGAGCATTCTCAAATTTTAATATTTTACACACTCATATAACACGCTTAAAAATTAAACATTGTAAAATATCAACAAGACTAACACAGATAATGTTCTTGCCATTAGGTTTGATAATATCAATCAATTTAATATTTAAGTTAACAACACAAAACTGGAACTGCTGAATCTAAAATATATTCTTTATATTTTATGCGTTAGTTAGTAAAACGGAGACTGTATGCGGGTATGACGTCTTCTTGGTCGAATATATTATTATTATTCAAAACTTTAAATAAATACACCATAATAAGTATTGTTATAAGTTGTGAATCTAAAAGATAGAGTAACGTGTTCACGGGAATGGAATCATTTTTAATAGCTAAGAAGAAAGTTCGAAAAAGTTCATTTTTAAAATCTTCTATATACGGGGCCACGGAAAAGGTCTGTTGCTAGCCGATTTTACCTAATTTTTATTTTACAGGGGAGGGATTATCATTTAAATTTAAATATTAAGCTGGAATGTTCAAACACGGTGAATTTTATATTCGTAAAAAATTGTTTTTAAAAATATTAATTTTTACAAGGATAGGCCCAAAAATAGGATGTAGTTTATGTATTTTAATATTTTTTATTTATATCGTTATCAGATGTCATAATATGTTTTTGAATATCCACTAAAAAGTAAATTTGAAAAGTATTATTTTCTTGATAGTTAATTGTTTTGAATACATAGAAGATTACCTTGAATATTGTGAAATGACGAGTCTTGAGACGACATTACTCTTTTTAATACGTCGTCCATGATTTTTTTTTTTTTTTACCAAAAATAAGTATAAGTGACATTCTTCACTAAAAGGTTTCTATAATATATTAGCTATTACTATGGGAATTTCATAATAGTAATAATAATAATAATAATAATAATAATAATAATACTTAATTACTATACTCGAATTAAAATATTATCTAAGTTTGAAATAATAAATTATAGCTTTTGGAAACCAGTTTAATCATTATGATCCGAAATAGGTTTAATGACCCGTTGAGTGATGATTTTTTTGTGCAGGATATATATTATATATAGTGAGCATAGCAAGCTGTTGTAGAGACCTACTATATAGCAGTGACAGTTTAGAAATGTTTAACGTTATCGTATATATAGGTAATAATATTTGATATTACGATAAAAGTTGCGTTACTAAAATTCAGCATCACTTATTTATTATTCGAGACGTGTCTCGATACAATATTGAGACTTGCGTATATTAAAACACCGACGCAAGTGCACATTGCGGTTCACAACATCAACCGCCGTATTTCACGAAACCCCATTCGGCCGAGCTGCTAAACAACATAATAAGTATATTATGTATGTAATAATAATATTATTAATATTATTATTATATTATTATATATATTATGTATATTATTTACATTCGCTCGCCTTCAGGCAACTACTTATATATAGGTAATCACATAATATTATATCTAATGGATCGTTGAAATTAATGGCTAAATTAAACTGACTTCTAGCGAGGATACGCGATATTTCGGCAACGGTATGTGTAGAATATGACACAATCGAAATGAATATATTTGGGAATTGAGACATCATAGCGACACCACATAAGCATTGGGTAAGTTTTTTTTATGATATGACCCGTGACACAGAATATTATTACCCGTTTTATAAAAGTTTGCGATGTATAATACTTTTCAATACTTGCCGGTGACATGATATATATTGTTTATTATTAAAACGGAAACAAAATGAATTACAATCAAATTATGAGACGACGAACGGAGAAAAATCTGGTAAATCGTTCTCCTCTTTGCCCTTTGGGATCGCGTACTGCATGCTAAATGTATCGTGGTTCATGTAATCATGTATAATCGGTATGCGCCTTTTATAGTATTCTGATCGGCCGATGTAAACATGGTTGCATTCACTCACCAAGTCACAACGATTTTCCGGAAAAATTCTGGAGTTGGGCCGAACTCAACTTTTAGACTGCATGACACGTTTACACTATTACGTAACATTACCATTCAATGTCAGCATATAGACATAATATTAAATCTATATCAATAAATGGCAATGTTTAGTGTATGTTTGCGTATGTAGCGATCACGGTTCTGAAGTTTGGTACATAATATAAATAAATCCTATACCCAAAAATGTGGACCTCGAAACCGAATTTTTAAATTTTGCATATCATTAAAGAAATGTTTACTGGGGGAGTTGTTAACTTGCGATAAATGAATATGTTTTGTTTGTACCTATTATGGTCAAATCAAAGACTGAAAACGGATCGCTTTGCAAATCCTGCACAGTTTTTGACAGATTTGTAAAAAATTAACTTCGATAGATTTAGTAAGAGTGTAATACCCGTAAACATGTCGTAGTATTACTGAAAATAAAATAGTTATTTTATGATTGGATTTAATTTTAGACTTATAAATCGTACATACTTTTGACTAAAACAACCCAATTAATCGCGTAAAACATCTGTGCAGTTTAAATTTAGCAGACTTTGAGAAGCAAGGAGAAACCCACGTGATGCATTTAATTTATCCGTTTATCCGCTATATAGTATTTACGTATATTTTATTTTATATTATATACGCGTTAATCGGAAAATCTGTCTGCCATCATTTGCAGTATTATACACCGCAGCCATGACATGTAATATATTATCAATTATTTTGTACTTTTATAGGACGACGAACGTTCGCAGCGTTATTCCGGCACTTGGCGTACGAGTTTCTTGCTGGTGGCGGTCGTTTAATGCACTGACGATACGATATCGATATACTATGTATACAGGTACAATAATAATAATTATAATAATACGAGTATTACATACGACAGCGTCGTCGCCGTCGTTGGAAGCGCCATGAGAGGTTGTTTTAAAACGAACGTATAATATAATATTATAAAACATACACACATATATATATATATTATAGATCAGGATCGGCGTCAATCCGCGCCTCCGGGCGGCAGGCGGAGGACTTATGTAACGAGACAAATTATCGCAGACCTATTTTTTGCACGAGACCGTTTCGTGTACGATATTCGTGTGTTTATAAAATTAAATTTATATTGAAACTTTAAGATATTTTACGTGCACTATATTTTGCGTTTTTCTCGTAGCCGTATACAGTCACTTACTCACATCTTCATTTTTTGCATATTGTTATAATATTATAACGTCTGTTACAACGTGGTTGCAGTGTAACTATCTAAACACAAACCGTGTACGTAGTGTACGAAATCGGCCGTTGATCGTGCATTAATATTTAGTTTATTATTCACAACATCATACATATTATACTTTCGACGATGGCGATTATGTAAATTTATATTTTAATTAGTTGTTATAAATTATTATTGATTACACTATATATTGTTGTGATATATTTAACTTGTCGATACAAGCTAAGTACGTGCCGTTGGTGGGGACCCAATCTATGACCTATTACTAACCCTACATCATTATACATAATATACTTACTGTACACTTAAACAGTATACTGTTTGTATAAAAACAAAACAATTAAATCCAAAAACCATACGCAATTTTTTTTCTTAATAAAACAAATAAACATTGGACTGTAACTAATTAGTAATTTTCAAATTGAGTATTCAGGTTCAAGTATTCTGAAGCTATTAATGAATGATCATTAAATATTATTGCTTATTGGTATGAATTATATTGAACTGCTTGTTATCGCTATAATTATACCAACTTTGTGAAACCATTGAAAAATATAAACTTTTAATTACTCGCTAGTCTCTAGTGTTGTGTATTGGATATACTTACCTAATATTAAAATAAAATTATAATCTACAAATCGTAACTTGTAAGTTGAGTCTACAATATAAATTACAATTACAAGTACATTCAATTATGTAGCGTTTTTTAGAGCGCCGATTAATTTTACTGGGCTTTATTTTCGTTGTTATTATGTTTTATTTATAGGTTTGATATACTTTACTCCAAAGTCATTATACAATTTTTTGGTAGTGAATTTTTTCTCTAGTGTTAATTTCAAATTTTGACAAAATTCGGCAAAATTACGATCATTTTCCAATTGTTTTGTTTTTAAAAATGAACATTTTTCAAAATTTGATACTTAAATTATGAATAAAATGTTGTTAGAATTTTTTTTTGTACCTAATCTAAAAAAAAAAAATGATTCCTAGAAATTTGAAATTTGTGTGTATATGTTATTATATTTTACTACTTACAAAAATTATATTTTCAAAATATTTGTATTAATTTTAAGCCATTTTATTTATACGACGTGGGCATTTATTTTTATCATTTCATGCAGAAATAATTTTATTTTTTTATTATTTTTTTGCAAGCAATTTACTAACTGTACCTAATGGTATAATGAGTAAATGTGATATAGGAATGTATATATACACTATACAGGGTACTAAAAAATTAAAAAACCGAAAAGTTTACAATTTATAACTCGACGTAACACATGAATCGTTTGTGGAAAAGTAATACATTTTTTTAAATGTCAACAAGTCCTTAAAAATATAGGTTGATAAGAATTATTTATCATTAAATTCAAATTTAACTGCAAGTCGTATAATACACAGCAGACATCCTTATTTTGTTTCGTTTAGACTCAACGACGATATAATATTATGAGAGCTGTATTATCACAATACTTCCCTATATAGTTGTATTATAGTAATACAGAACACTAATTATATAGTGCTCGTGTATTCGATATTTTTTAATTGGAATTTTTACTTGCCAACAGAGATAGGTATATTGTTTACAATATGGTAAAATCTATTGCATATCATATATTATCATCATTCTGTAAAGTACGTACGATAATAATATGTTCGATATTTATACACGAATAAAATCTTGTTCATTATATTTACGTGTAAATAATGATACCCAACACTATAAATATACATTTTATTCAAATTTTGATTTGATTTAATATAATATTTATAAGACAATTCAAATACAACGTATGATGGCTTCATCGCTGCGAGCATCGTCGTAAACGTGCGCTTGTAATTTGTATAATATACCAATACGGTCGCCGTACAATTATTATACTCGCCGAGTGGCAATGGAACTCTTGTGAACGGCAAACACGCGACATTTTCTCGTCGGATTCACTCGGAATCTGAGTGTATAACATTATGATTACGCATATTATCGTTTAATCTATACACACACGAGTCTACTGTGAACTATATAAATATATGATATTATATGTACTGTGGCCTTGCTGCCCGGCGGCTGTTGACTGTCGTACCGGCCGAACGTTTATGATAATTAGTTAATATATAGTAGGTAGCTACTAGCTATAGGTAGCCATCGGTACGGAATTTTGAACTCTGTAGCCGCGTGGACGTTACTCGTTTCCACACATTATGTAGTAGACGGTATGAAAAAAAAAAGTAATATATACAAAACATTGCGGAGCGGTAGGCGAGATAAATATCGCGAGAAAGCAACAGTCCTATTTATAATGACGTATATTATAGGTATACACATGGACATGCACATGGTGTTGTATGTTTTGATATTTCACAACCATAAAAAAAAAAAAATATCGAAAAATAATAATAATAATAAATAAGTCGTACACTGTATACTAGAATGGTTGTACGGGCGCCTGCCGGCAGACGAGTAGGGTTTTGCGGCGCCGATGGTAGGGATCCTCTTGGAGCACGACAACCGAATAAAACCATTTCTTGGCCACTGTCCCGGCCGAGTCAGCGAACGTCACAACGACCTGCCGTCAGCCAGCCATACACACACACACATTATAGTTATTATTATTACCAATAATCACATCGATTGTCGTTGTTATAGGTATTCGATAATCGAAGAATACATATAATAATATATTATTCTAGCTGTCATCACGAGTTTTTTTGATTTTCTTTTTCTCTTTATATATCACTGTTCGCGTATTTCGTGATTTCGTGATTCCGAGTTTTTTTTTTCAAAACGACTTATTTTCATAAACCAAAATATTTCGCCGCAAAACCTAATACCTAAGACCCTCAGTCGAGTACCACTTATACCCGTATCGATTACTGTTCAATAATGATCGACTACTTGCAGAAAATTTTCATCGTGGCCGCGGCCATAGTGTACGTCCAAGCGGAAAAATCAAAAATCATACGTAAGTCTAATAATATTAGTAAATATGTTTTATATTGTATATTCGGTTAGCAAAAGGGTTCTATTATTACGATATATCGCTGTTTTTACTCTTCTACACAAAAACCTGTTTTCGTCCACTGTATATAGTGACGCTACGGTTCAGTGAGAGTGGAAAAACGACAAGTGGGTCATATTATTATCAAGTATGATCGTTACATATTCGTAAATCGTGTAATCATCAAAACACCACCCACAAGTGCAAACTTCAAACGTAATTCAAGTATTATAGAAAATGAAAACACCTCTTAGATTCGCATAGCCAAGTAAGTTAGTACATGTATACATACCATGTATCAGTACATGGTTGATGCTTTTACACTTTGGAAAAACCAAAAATAATCTTTAATTTGCCAAAACCATACTAATGACTATTTTATAAATGTGTGTAAACTATTCAGTTACATCCTTTCAAATCTGAAACTGCTTAATTTTTGAAGTAGGTAGTCAAATTTTTGATCTTACAGTGTTTCAGTGTGTTTTAACATATTTATACTTGAAGTTAATTCTAAACTAGTGTATAATATTATATTATATGTATATTGTAACTTGAATAAAAAAAATGTATACGATTTAAAATATGAACTATGTTATGTTCATAGTTGAGCTAAAGGTAAAATAATATAATTTAATTTAATAATTAAAAAAAAAAAAAAAATCATTATTTATTATTTTTATGTAGGTGTTTGTCAGAGATCGCAATGCATGACATGAAAAATATTATTACTAATCAAAATACCATATTTCTGATTAACTGCATTCTCTTATACGTATTATAAACATGCAACGCCATAGTCTATGTCAGATTATAGAAATTTGTCTATAGGCTGTACCTATTCGTTATCACAGAATGTCTGCGCAGTATTTTACGGGTTATTTGCCATACAAATTGATTGACACGATAGTGAAATATTATCATTTTACTAGTTTTTTTTGTTTTGTGAATGTCTCGTATTTACTCTATTTATCTCGGTTTCATAATACATCTTTTCGTATTTTCTTATGATTTTTAAAGCTATTACAAACAAATAGGTATGTACAATCTGTCTGTGAACACTAAGCACATGTAATAAATACAGCAGTTATTTTTTAGATTAGTCATTGCAACATTTCACACGAACCGTGCTAATTATTACGACGGTTAAAATTAAAAGATAACGAGAAAAAAATTAGTTTCAACCAAAATTCGTTATTATCATCACGTGTTGGCCAAACAATTTCTATATACGGGTAAAATGTACAAAATTATTATTAATTATTACAACAGGGATACTATTTTTCGGATACCTGCAATCTGCGTACACGTATTATACGAATATGTTTTTACGGCGTGTTAGTTGTATATCGTAATAATTCTCCTATCTGTGTGCCTAAATACTTGACAAAATATTAAACGTCTGGTTTTTTTTTTATTGTGTGGAGTGTAATCATCGAATTTACTATGTTTATCTTAGTTTAATTTATCCTTTCAATTTGTATATAGTTTCATTCCTTTCAAAGCAGTGTATTGAGTAGTATTACGAATTACAACTGTTGAGAACAGCGGGCAATAACTGCGACGTTCAAGAAAATCGCAATCGATAGTATAATAATTATCTTGCGACGACTCCGCCGATGACCGATAAAACTTGTTGCATCAACCATTATATATATATTATATTGGTGTTTCACCAATAGTATAATATCCAATAATATTCCATAATACATATCATATGGAAATTATAAATATTTTGTAATACATTTTGTAAACAGTTTTATGTAAACCCGCAGTAAAAAAACAGACGTTGAAGTTTAGTGTAATTAATCAGGTCGTATAGTTACGAATAGTTATATAATACCGTATAGTAGTGTTATAACTATGGCAGTTGTACAGTTTATGGATTAGTTGCAACTTTTCATAAACCAAACAATTTAACACGCATAACATACAGGAATATATTATGATTTATAGTATATTGATATAATAGCTGATGTTATTATTTATTATATCATTATTATTATAAAATACAAGATTTTTTTGAAAAGCAGACGAATCTCTCAGCTCTCTTATAATTGCGATTCTGCAAACTTTTATCGACCACTTAAATGTTTATGCACATTGGTATGATAATCATTTTCACTTCGTTTCTAGATTTTCAATTCTATTTTCCAAACGTTCTCAACTCGAAAAGAAAAAATTTCCCATCAAAGTATCATCATCCAATAAACGTATGCCAACAAAATATATTAATTTATACGGCACCGAGAAATGTTAATTACAATAACAGTGAAAAAAAAATAGTAGTAATAATAATAAATAATAATAATGGATCGAATGAAAAACCGGTCGCGTGTTTGAATCGACCTGATTGAATTGCTGCGGAGGACCGGTGCTGCCGTTGCTATATGTAGTGTACATATATATAGTTACATATCGTACAGTCACCGACAGCGTTGCATCATTCACGAGACGCACCTATGCACGCAGACACCGATCCGGTGCTCGACCCGAAGTTGGCTAATAGCCCCTCACGATAAGAACATTTTCAAATGGATTAAATTATTATTATTATTATGAATATATAGGTAGGCAATTGCAAAGTTCGATAATAATGATGGTTTTCGATCCACCGAAGATGCAGCTGACTACGAATATCATAATAATATGTATACATGTCGATTTATTGTATACGCGTTCAACTACATTTTGTCGATACAAAATTTTTTTTTTCACACGAGAACCACCCTTTATCTAAACATTTATGATTTTTTTTTTCATTATCAATGAAATCGAAACTGGATTTTTAAATCTCCTAATAATAAGTAATTATGACTCTAAATAGTAATCCACGATAATAGGTTTAGTAGATGTGGGGACTATTATGAGGATTTAAAAATTGTAGTAATTACTCGTCAAAGTTAATCTGTTATAGTTTTTAAAAAAAAACTTTTAAAGTTTGGTCGAGTATGTGATCAATAATCATTAAACTGAAATTCCGAAAAAAAAAAATTGGGATAAATGTACAAACGATAAAATGTGAACAGAACTTAGTCGGTGAATCACTCCGTACATGAGATACTCAGTCAGTGTATAATATACGGTTATCGGGTTACGATGGCAGGTATAATGTAATAATAAAATATCCTGTATAATTCTTGTCCGCGTAGCGATTGGAGCAATAATATCGCAGAACTTGTGAAACCAGAAAAAAAGACGTTTGGTGAAGAAACTCTTCGTGTACAGGTGTACAGAATAATATGTTGTTTGTCTATAATGTAGGTGTAATATATTTTATTGGTATTATATTATACCTATTCGTTTATAATACTGCGTTTTATGCAATACGGCGACGCCGCTTGCATGTCGATGATAAATAATAATAAATTGTATCGGCGGTGGTGTATGGTACGCGTATATTACATTATTACAGGACGTAGAAAAATGTATAGTAGTGTGTGTAACTGTATGTGCGTGCACGCCGATGCGAAGGTCGACAGTGTTTATACGTATAAGTATGATATAATAATATTAATAATTATTATAATTTATAATATTACGTTTCGTGTGCAGTTTTATAAAATTGTTTTCTTATTAAAAATGTAATTCTTCGACCAAAACTCCCAGCGTTACCGACGTCGTGAATGCCGTGTTCTATATAATATATAAATGTTTTATAATTTAATATTATTATGATGACGATCGCGTTTTATTTTAATTTTCGTAAAGCGAGGGAGTTATCAACCGAACACTTGCAAACTAAAAATTATTTCAGATGTGATGATTGTTGGTTTGCACCAAAAATTAAAAACAGATTTTCACCTTAAAAATACATTTTAATCGTTTTTATTTTTGAAAATATGATAACTAATGGCTTATAGAGTTATAATCCTTGAACGATTAAAAAATAAACATCTTATTGTGTATTCCGATGATACTCGATAGACGATTCGCGACAAAGCGAATTATAGGTGTAGCACGCTCAAAATTCTATGCAATATAATACAATACAATTGTACAAATGTAGAATACAATGGGTACCTCCTACATAATATAATAATATAATAACAGACAATAATGCTTTTTAAAAAGTATTTTAATATAATTTTATTATTCAATCTAACCAAATTTAAGATAGTTTTGGTTATTAAATGTGTTATAAGTTATCTAATATTTAATTTTTATATATTGTGTTTTTTTTATCGTATAGCAGCCATACTATATCTTGTTCTTAATTATAATATAATATAATTTCTGCATCTATTTTAAGTATTTAATTTTTTTTTAGTTCTTTAAATTGTGTTTTAAGAAAAGAATAAGTAGTACTATATTAACGAAATAGAAATATCACTATTAATATTATTATAGTTAGTTATAATGCACTATATGTTATAGTTTTTTTAGTTATTGGTATAACTCTAAATATAATATTATACCATAAAAACAAAATACTTATATTAACATCAACATTAAATTATCATATAGAAGTTGTTAGAGATTTAATATAATTAATAAAAAAAAAACACCTATAATTTATTTTTATTTAAAATTTAACAATTTATAATTTATTAATAATGATCTATGAGTAAATAAGATCGTTTTTTAATTTTTTCTCTAATTAGAATTAAATTTAAATAGTATATACCTAGTAAAGAATATATTGTTTTTATTGCTAAAAGTACTATAATTAATAATACCTAGCTACTAAATAATACTATCAAAAATTTTAGATTTTTTTTTAACTTGGTTAGAAAAAAAAATGGTTAAACGTTATAAACCATAAAAATATAATATTTTCCAATTAAAATATTAAAAAATTCAAAATTGTTCATAGTATTTTTTTGTTTTTTTGTGCGTTTATAAAGGTATGACTTAAAGCTTATCCAATTACTATTTTTTAATCATTTTTGAGTTTGTAGAATTAAATGAATACAAGTTTCTTGATTTGTAAAAAGCACGTTTGGCTATAACATTCTATTCCTGTTTGATGTCATTGTCCGTTTTGTAGATAATATCAGGTATCCAAATTATAGGTATCTATTGAGATGAATTATGAATTATTTTCTTACTAAAAATGTAGCCAATGTACCTAGGTATGTTATTACTGCTTCATATAGTTTGATATAATAAATAATGTTATTAAAAAAAGTTTTTATAAGCTATACGGCCTATGTATAATAAATTAACGATCTCATAAAAAGTGAAAATAAATATAAATTGAATGCGAATACGAGTTTTCCATATATAATAGATAGGTACCTACTGTGTTACTTTTTTATGCACACAGTCAAAACATAAAAACTAGCAAATGTTTGAAAATTAGAGTAAATAAAAAAAAACCATGATCATTATTACTCTTTTGTTTCAAATGTCGTTGTACTTAACATGTAACAACAACACACTATTGTTCTTCGCGTAAAATGTTTCTACCGTATTATATAGGCACATTACGGTCTAGTGACATGATGAGTACATTCTCTTGCATACAACCATTGAATATATAAATTAATATTATCGAGTTAATAACGGTGATAAAAATATTTTTAACGTGTTTATTATATTTTACAGCACCCTATATAAAACAATGCATACGAGACGACCCAAAGCTCAATGAATGTCTTGCAGCGGAAATCAATCATTTAAGACCGTACTTGAAAGAAGGTGAGTAAATATTATTTGGAATGTCTATATCTACCTTAATACCATTAAGTACGTTCCCACGATTTTTATAATATTCCATACATAGTTTATACACATAATCATAATATTATTATATATTTATACATATTATATAGACGATAATGACTATTGTACGGGTATTGTTTTTGCGATCATCAATGTAATATAATATGCCTATATCCCATATTTTATTATTATATATTATATTTAATTAAATCGGCCGCCGTATTGGGCCCTGGAGACAATATAATATTATACGTGTCATCCACTCATGATTCGATCGTACAAATATTATGGCGTAACGCGAAAAATGCGGTCAATGTCGCAGTTGTAGGTACTACTTGTACCGTCGCTGCCGTCGCCGTACTGCAGGGAGTTGTTATTATGTTATTATAACGATCATTTTATTTTATTTTGAAATTACAACGATAACACGTAATATGTTTAGTTAAGTATTCATTGCGTGCATTTCCTTTATCAAGGAAACGATTGCTCGTCCTTAACAACTACAGTAATTTATTGTTTAAACAAATCCTTAATGTATGCATCAAAAAAATATTAAAAATAATAACAGTGATTTTTATTTCAATAATATAAACATTAATAAGCGGAAATCGTATAAAATCTTAGCTGACATAACATTCTCAACGACCGGATAAAATACCCAATAGCTATATTAAACACTATAACAATTATTTATAGAACAATATTTTATTATTTTTTTTATTTTATATTCTGAGCAGAGCCATCCATAATGTATTGGTTTTATATTAATATATTAATATGTAATGTTTTTGTGTATCTGTCATCCCCTTTTAAAACAGTAAAAATGCTTAGATTTTCAATTCAAATATTTTTTCTAGTTGAAAATTAAATTTAGTTAGGTATTTTGTTGAAATTTAAAATTATTATTAGTGGGGATTTAAAATTTTTACGTTATTATTATATTTTATATACACAATGACATTTTTAAAACATTTATAATATATAGGTTGATTTTATGCTATTGGCTATTTATATTATTTTACGGAAAGTCGATATTGGCATAAAAGTTAATAAATATATATATATTTTATAAATATGTTAGTAAATCATAATTAAATAATAATAATAAAATAGCTGACATTTTATCACTTAACCGTATTACTAATAGTAAAATGTTTTATTTGTGGAAAACCAGAAACACATGAATGCTATTATTTTAATATCTAGGTACCTACATTGGAATTAACAATTAAAATGCAGTAATATTTTGGCTATAGATTGTACAATTTACTGTGTATAACAATTTCGTTGAATTTAGTTAGTAATACAATATTACCATGTATAAAAATATTTTATTTTGTACAACTAAACTTTAATAAGTATAGTACATTGTTGTATACTGTTATTAAAATAAACGTAATATGATGAATTTATAATTTGATTTAAAGAATGTTCCACGTGCATAATATTCATACGTCATACATCATACAACGTTCACCGGTTTACCCGAAATACGATCATAAGTATGTTGCATTGTTGCGATAACCGAAATGTTCGTTTCAATATCGTGATTTTATATGACATAATTGTACAGTCATTTCGAAATTATTATTGTCGAATGCGCTAACTTTGGACATGAATAATTTAACATTTTTACGTCATCAAAGCATTTATCCCATAAGGACTCCTCCATCGTCTCGAAATTCACCAATACGCATTAAGGAAAAAACTAATTCCTCTGCTCGCCCAATCACAGATAAATAATACAATCTATAGAGTAAAAAACACACGTCTTCTTTTCTTAACACACCTTCTCTTCAGAATAGATCTTCTCATATATGCTTCTTTCGCTGACTAATAGTTGTATTATTTTATATCCAATAATTCCATTAACAACCTATCCACACATTGCTATATTTGAATTCCTTTTAAATGTTATTTAATTAATTAATTTCCTAATTTTTGTCCTTACCGAGATACTAAACAAATGTATATGGTGTATAATATATACCCAAGGTAGTTAGGATGAAAATAGTGTCATTTATCTAATTAGATTATTTAATTAATTTTCTTGTACAATTTAATTTGCCTTCTGTTTAGATTGTATTAAAACCGTTTCATTATAACTATTTTCAAAAATTATTATGTATATTTTAATTTATGAATGTTATAATTTTTAAGTGTTGAGTTATAATAGTTACTAGTTACTTATTAAAAAATAAAACAAGTCATAAAAATAATTTTTAAAAAAATGTATAAATATACACAATATAAATTGGTTTTTAATTTAGTTAATTTTTAGTTATATTGAATTGAAATAACATATTTTGTCTATAGGAATCGATGAAATCGAACTGCCACCCGTGGAACCTTTCAGGATGGATTCTTTGAGCTTAGCAATTACCGGTGGATCGAATGGTTACAAAATAACGTTGAGGGATATTGATTTGTATGGAGCTAGCAATTTCTCTATTCAAAAAGTGTTGTAAGTGTAACTATTGCAGTTTTAACTTTACGGATAAAGTATTTTTATAGTTGAAGCAAAATTCAGAGGGAAAGTTAAATTAGCATATCGATAAAAAACGTAATGTGGTAAAAATGAAAATAAAGATGGTTTTTTTATTCAAAAGATACTGATTCAATCCAAGTTTTATAATGAATATAATATATACAGACTAATTTACCACGTATATTTATGCCGATTTTTCCCTTTATATCAAATTCTGTTTTTAGAATTTTTAAATGTTATGAAAGATAATTTAAAAAATGTTTTACTCTAAACTTAAGTTCAAAAATATGATATCTAATTTTAAATTATTAATTATATCTCTATTTACGGTACATATTATAGTATTTATTTATAAGTTAAAAACAATGATATAATGATATAATAGGTATCATATAATATTATAATAATATTAAATGCAAACAAAATGCAGTAAATGCAATGTTTTTGGTAAAATTAGTTAAATAGTACTGTATTACTAATAAAAATATACTTTATTAATTATTAATAGTCATGTAAATACATTTTAAAATATCAGCAAAACTAGAGGCTATAACACACCGTCTCTGATTATAATATTTTCTAGCATGTAATAATTTATCATTGAGTTGTAATTTAAGTAATTTAACACAGCCAATGACATAGGCACACTCATGCAAAATACGAACTACCTATACATTAGCGCGATCACCCGATTTTTATTTTTTATTTGACCATGATTTTTATTTATTTATTTAATCAACATGACAAATGAAACAATTGAATAATAATTAATTAATTAATTAAATATATATATATATATATATGTATTAAATTCGATGTAATTTTTAAACAATAGTTATTTTGCGCCAGTAGAACTTTTTTCAATAGTCATTCTAATTCACTTAACCTTTGCATCAACATGATCAATGTTCAAAGTTGTAATGTAATTAATAATTATTATATTATTTTCAATTTTGACAAATTTCAATCATGTTTTTTTTATAGCTTACTGAAATTGTTCTATTATTATTATTGCTATTGAAATAATATTAAAAAAAAAAAAATAAAAATAAAAAATAATAATAATAATAGATTGTATGTATTATTTATAGAATGAACAGTTAATTGGTTATAACTTATTAACAAGACTCTCTGTAATTAGTATTGGAAATATAGATGAATACTTTTCATAACATTGTTTAATAAGTACATAATAATATTTGAATATATAATTTACTTAAACTGTAATTAATTATATAAACGAATTGATTTACGTAAATCTAGAAACTTGCAATTTTTCACTGAGATTCTTTTTATAATTACATTTAGAATATCATTAAAAATAATTAGAACCCAATAAACCCATAAAACTGAAATAGGTATTTTTGTCACGAGTTAGTTCTAGATCCACTTCCAATCATTGAGTATTTTTCATAAATTTTCTGAAGAGTATATACTTCAGTGCAGAGCTTAAGCATAGATTTATATATCCTATTCCAACATTTATTATGGAACCATATAATAGTAATTTACAGTGACATTAAAAAAGTTTTTCAATAGAATCATTCACTTGACTTTTTTAAAAATTTGTATTTACATTTGATATTTATTTTCTCGCATACCGATGAACATTTAAACTGAGTTGCTCACGGAGTTATTATACTTCGAAAATATGTTGATTTTTACATATATTTTTAATTAGTTAGGTATTAACTTAGTCAGAAAATTTATGTTTTTGGAACACTACATTTCACAAGGTTAGGTTATATGATGTTCAATATATACATACGACTATCCATACTTCTATAAATATCACATCATTATAATTACAATTATAATATACATTGAAACTTCACAATAACAAATGATAAATATTTTCTTACGTTTTATTATTCTTAAAATACCACGTTAATATTGATGTATAATTGATAAGGTATTTAATTTAACTCTAAAATTAACTTTACGGTTTAAAATAATTTTGTGAATAAGGCGTGATGTGTATGCAATTTTGCTACTGCCACGCTATGGTAGATCAAGAACAGTATTTTCAACTTTGTAGGCATCAAAATAATATTTTAATAAACCAAAAATTGAATATTGTACACAGGGGCGGAGTGGGAACCAAATCCAGGCCGGGAGTTTAAAATTTATCCAGGCCACCCGCCAAAATTTTTTTTCTCGCTAGATACTCTCATATTTGGTTTTTCTATTCACCTACGTATTTCAAAACAATCAAATAAGTACATTTAATTTCATTACTACTTTCATTACCTATTTAAAAGTATTTCAATCACTATTTTGCTATTTCTTTTAACTTATGACTTTTAACGCATTATATTAATACTATTAATAATACAATGGTGGGCATCAACTTGTTAAAAAGTTAAAGTTAATTTTTTTTAACTTTTAACTTAATTAATTAGTTATTTATGTTTTTAACTTATTAACTTATTCAGTTAAATTTTGTATTGTTTTAACTTAGCTTTTTATAGTTAATTATCGTTATTGTACAGTTAAGTTATTTCTAATTTTGTATGTATAGATGTAGCCTATAAGTTTCTAGTAACAATGTAGTATGTAAGTACTATAATAATAATTTTATGTTTTATGTTTACATACACAGTGCTAAGCGTCTTAGCAAATGTTAGTACAAATCAAAATACTAGTGCAATTTATGACTTGACTTAATAAGCCACAGTTATTATTTTTATTAAATTGCCTATCTTTGATTAATATACCACTAATACCTGAAAGTCTGAAAAATAATATAGTAGGTATAGTTTAATAGTTGAAACCAACGAAATAGGTATTAATAATAAATAATTATATATTGTGTTTAATGGTTTAGGTATAGTAGGACTAGTAGGTATAAGGTAATATGTAGTAAATAAATACATAAATTATAAACAATTATATAATAAAAATGATTTATAGGTACATTTATAATAATAATTTAGATAATAGTTTAGATTTCTCACCATTCACCAACTGTATTTATGATAATATTATTATTTATTTCCATGAGAATTTTATTTTCAATGGCCATTAGCATAGAAGATTCAAGATGTTCATTGGTCATTGAATTTTTCAACCTGTTTTTTAAATACTTCAATAGGTTAGAAAAAAGGGTTATAGGGAGTATACGATTGTACGAGGCTATTACAATGTACTATTATAAATTATTCCATTAATACATTTTAAATACAATAATTTAATAGACAAAAATTCTTGACACATTTAGGATTTAGCATTTAGTAATATTTTTTAAATTAAAAAAAAAAATCTAACAAAATGGCCAGGCCATCAGACCATAATATGGTCTAGGCCATCTCGAAAATTCCCATTTCTAGACCGACCACTCTGCCCCTGATGGTACAATAAATGATTATTATAAATTGAAATATTTCTATAATAAATTATAATTTATATTGTGAGTGTAATTAATTTAATAATTACTTATTAGTTATTACTTATTATATTTAAACTAAAAAGGAAAATACTTAAAAAAAAATTAACATTGTATTAAAATATATAATTATAATTTATAATTTATCATATTTATTCATAACTGACACTATAAACAATAAACATACACTATCATAAAGATTTGTTAATTAAATTTTTTTTTTTAGCTTAACAAAATATATTTGTTATACATTTATATATTATTATTTATTTCCTACTAACATCATATTATTGTTTATTCATAATTCTATTTCTGTTTTAATTTAGAATACGTCCAAATGCACCATTTGAAGGTAAAGTCAGAATTCCAAAAATGACAATGGATGCCAAATATGCCAGTACTGGAGTGTTGTTAGTGCTGCCTGCTAACGGAAATGGATCATTCCATGCAGATTTAGGTTTGAATAATTTATTATCCCTAATACATTTTTTTTTTTTTTTTTTGAAAAATTATTTTGAATGGATTTTTTTTGTACATTAAATGTGTATTTGATGATATTACAAACATGCTTTATGGATTTATCTTTACTACTTAATAAATATTAAAAGTGCGCTTTTAAAAAAAATTTAGTTAAAAGATTTATAATAATACATAATTTTTTTTAATACATCATAAGAGTACAAAAAATTTTATATTCATATGACTTTATATATAAGACAATATTTTTATAACTTTATAAGGCGTCTTCTATTTAATTTCGATATTTATTCGTTTATTTATTTTTATTAAATATGATGACTATTACTAATAAATATAGTTTAATGTATTATTTTAGGCGATGTTACCGCTACAGCAAAAGGAATTTTGTCTAGTTATTACAAAGATACAGAGAAATATTATAACTTGGACTTTTTGGAAGTAGATTTAGTCATAAAAAAGGCATACATGGTTGTCACCAGAGTCAACAACAACAGGATAATTGGTAAGCATAAAAACTATAGGTACCTATTAATATAAAATATTATATCAGTATTTATTTAATTGTTTTAATGAATACAAATATTACTATTAATTATGTTTGTATTAAAATTAAAATATTATTTAATTTATGTATTTTGCTAACTACGGATAAATAAATCAAAATACTAAATCAAGTATAAAATTAGATATTTGTTTATATAAATTAAATTAGAAAATAGGTTTAGCTTTTTATATATTTAAAATATACCTAATGGAATATGAGTCATAATTAAAATGTGCTTGTGTGTAATGATTAATAAGATGTTTTATTTTAAGATAAATAAATAATTAATAACTAGGATTTATTATTAAAACGAGTTTTTATTAAATAAAACCTAATTTAATGTTTGGTTAATTTTTTTTAGTTGAAGCAACAAACTTATTTTTGCGTGAAAATGGTCAAGAAGTATTACAAGTTATGATGCCTCAACTTCGAACCAAATTGGCAGCAATTTTTAAGAGGATAGTGAACCAGTTATTGACTCACGTTCCCGCAGATACCTTCTTCAGTAGTTAAGTTACTGTTAACATAAAAAGAAAAAAATACAATTTCATGTGAAAATATGTTTTATTTTTTCGTAGTTAAGGCCCTTTTTTAGACTTATTTTGTTAATAATTATATTTGTATTATTACTTTTTTTTTTTTGAAAACTGTTTACGTTAATTGTAATATATTATTATGTCGTAAAAAACTTTTCGGCTTATTTGTACCGAATATCCTCTGCCATCAAAAGTATGATTTATTTTTATTTATCTTATATAGTATATTGACATAGTATTAAGGTTTTTTTTTTTTGTTTGCCAAAAATCAAATTTCTACAGTCTGCATTTAATATAATAACACTTATATGTGTATTTTAAAACTTGGTTAAATGTTATTTTTGAATTGCTATAAAATATAATATACTATATTTTGTAACTATCGATACTCATGATATTATATTTTTGACAATATCGTGAGTATTGGCTATATATTATATTATATAGTTTTTATAATCATTACATTTTTGTTGTATTTTGAGTGATTTTGTTAAGAATTAAAACCCATATAAAAGAGTACCTCTGTCCAATGAAAATATTACGAGTTACATATATTTTTTAAATATTCATAGTTGTGTTTTTATTGAAAATTAATCGTTAAAAACTAAATTGGTAACAGTGGATGTACAACACTATTATAATATGTCATAAGAATAACTTTTTTTCATACCTATTTAGATAGGCTTTTAGATTCAAAATGTTACCATATTCGTAAAGCAACATCTATATTATAATTTAATATTATTATATTATATTTTTGTAATATTTATGTTATTAAGATTGACATACCGAAAATTGGGTACCTACGCTCGTAGATATTTCATAAATTATTTTGTTCTAATTTATTTTGTAATATATTTTACACATACAACACACTATATAATTTATCACTCTTTTAGTGTTTTTATTAGTATGAAGCAATCACTAGAAGGTCGTATTCAATAATTATATTGTTCTGTAGTGACATTTACCGCCGTCCGTCAGTATTCAATTTTAAATTTTGAATGAAATGAAGAGTGTATTATTGATTTTACAATGATATTTTTTTTTATGAGCACTTCCTTGTCGAAAGAATGCATCAAAAGTTACGAACAGTCATTGTTGTCAATCAAAAATATCACAAATATTGAAATGTATGAACACTACTGACTATAGAATGACGTTAGTCGTAAGACGAGTTTCCGATATCTTTAGGCAGTTGGTAAAAATTCTTAGAATAAGCTCTGATGTAAATTATTCGTAATAGTAAGTTTAAAAATAAGAAACGGATAAGTAATATATAGATATTATGTATACTGTGTATAAGATGTAGTCATGATTTATACAACCATAAGGATTAAAAGTAGTACTATAGTCAGAAGTTTTTTCGGGAACTTATGCATTTGACGAGTAAAATCTTTTCTCCTGAAAAAAGGCGATCGGGTGATTTTGATTAATTTAATATTTAAATTAAAATCGTTTTTCACACCTTAAAAGTAATCATTTATTTCATATCACGTCTTTAATATCTGACGTTTTAATGCCCGTTATTCTCGCTAAGGTTTACTTACAGTATATATAATAACCCCTTAACCCATAACGTAAATTCGTGGAAATTAGACGCTTCACGTATATACGTATAATATACATATATGCGTTCGAAAAGCTAATGTTGTTGTAATTAGTTGGGTACTTACATTAATAGTAAATTTTATTGATTATAAAAACTAACCACGAAATTAATAGCTTGTAACATAACTGCTTTTAGATGCGTTTTATTCATCATATTATCAGTTTTTTTTTTTTTTTTTAATACCAAGAGCATATACCTATTATAATAATAATATAATTTGACATTGATTTTTGAACATACTCAAATCGTGTGGGGGCGTGTACTTAATTTATTTCAAAAGTCCAGCAAAATTAAATAACACAAACTAATTTGTTTTTCGTTTCACTATAGCAAATATAATAACTTGATAGTACATCATGCGATCCATGACAACCGAGTAAATAAGTTTTCAAAATCTACTATAGCTACATGATACTTAGACATAGTCTGAAAGGTTATTACCTACGTCACATTTATTATGATAAGGCTATTTTAATAATATGACAAAAGTCATCGATATTTAAATAATATGCTATTTGAAAAAGAATATGTAGGGTATTGATGAATAATATTACGTTTTAATTTGATATAAGTATACTTAGTAATAATGCTATAAAATATCTTAAGATTTTTGTATTTAAATGTTGTTACATCAGAATATTTTGTTTTATTCAAAATCTAAAACAATTTATTGAAAATTTTTTATGTCATATAGGTACTAAAATCAATATTAGTTGTTAAAAATACTTGAATATTAAATTCATTCTAAAATATTTTAAAAATTATTTGAATATAATTTCAAAAGAACTCAAATAAATTTTTAAATTAATACTTGTCTATAGACCAATTTTGAGCCTGAAATTAAGATAAATTTTTATTGGTGTTGTAACCGGTTTTTGCACGTTTCTATACATACGTCACAATATGCGGCTTACCTCACGTTTCTGTACATCATACAACGAAGTTTACAGTATTAATTGAAAAATTTAGCTAAAATATGAGTAGGTAAATACATAAATGTACATTATATAATAATAATATTAATAATAAAAAATATAGATTGAAACATCATTCAATTTATACGTATAGGTAAACCGGAAGTCGTTAACAAATTTTAAATATAATAATGTGTTGAATGAGTCAAATAAGATAATATAGTATAATATAAATAATTCATGTATAATGTATATAAGTAATATTATATACAATTGTATTAATTTGTTGCGATGTGACAAATCTTGATTAACATTAGACACATTTTATAATTCAGAAGTTTTTGTATTCGGCGAGGAGAATCAATATTTTAAGATATTATAGGTACATTGTGTGGATTAGACTCTTTTAATCGAAATCTGATTTAGATCGTTTGAAACGAATTGACATAAAACATTACAATATGTTAACATATTAACATATCTTGATACCAACCGAGACCATATAGAAGTAATTGTTATTCGAATATTTCGAGTGAACTAGTCCAGAAAGTACTCATAATGTATATGCAAATAAATAAAGATAACAGCATGATGGAGACTAGAGAATAAATAATAATGTGTATATTTTGTGTCTAAGATTAAAATTTAATTGGACTGGCGTATTTGTAATCCTATATTTCTTATCATTGTTTATAACTAGGGCTCGGATTTTAAAACATATGCTTCTTTTTTATATATGAGATAAAAATCTAATTTTTATACACAAATTTGTTTCACGTTATTCTGATTCCAAATAAATCAATTTATTTTGGTGACTTCGGCTTTTTTTTTATATTGATATATGCTTTCATTGCTTTTTTCAGTAATTTCAGCTGTAGAATTTTTATGCGTTTATTATGCTACTATAGTAATAATAAAAAATTGAATAAATAAGAAACGTAAAAACCCAGAATGCGGACTAAACGACTAAATGTTTATATCGGATTGTTACGTATTGTTTTCGTTATTGGCTTGCTTATTAAAGGTATTAAATTTTAAAGTATAGATTATCGATCTACCTGCAGTACCTTAAAATTTAAGAATTAGTGTTGTAATTTGAAAACCTCTAGCTGGTATGAATGATTTATGCACCGATTACTTCAGTTGATGTAGAGAGTTCGTTTTCTACTATGTTTAAAAATATTCTGTCGGACAATAGAGTCCTACTATACTGCAAATCTAGGAAATACATGGTAATTAGTAATTAATTTTTTTTTTTTAATTTAAAATAATTTTTCAATTTTTTTTATTCCTTTTTACAACTACCTAGTTTATGTTAATTTTTAGTCATGCTTTTTTTAAAAATAAATTTAATTCTTTTTTGCTTTTTTAAAACAACCGTGTGCTTTTTTAGTAACTTATTATGATTTAAAACGCGAGCTCTATATTTATAACTATATAATAGTAGCTTAACATTTTATTTTAACTAAACTAATATTTATTCATTTTATTACAGTGTATTATCATAATATTATGGCTCTAGTTTTATTGGATCAATCACATTTTTATTCTATTCCGTTATCATATCATATTACATTGACAGAATTTCGATCGAAAATGTGTAAATATTTAGGCAAGAGTAACATCGAAATAATACTATAATATATTATATTCGTCGATCAAGTTTATTCTAATGGATTAGGTTATAGGGAATAAGATTGACGTTTACGCGCGTCGCGGACATGCGGTTTCCGACAAAGCTCAGTGCCGCTATGTAATATAATTACGACGTTCTCGGATCTTCCGAGATACCTACCTATATTGTCGTCGTCACCATAAAACTACCAATAATTTATATCGTCTATGTATTATGCGGCCGGCAGATCTCGTCATTTTGTTGTGTGGCGCGTGTCTGCGGTCGAGTTCTGCGGACCGTACCGCGTACGTGTAAAAAAATTTAAAAAAATATTATATACGTACATCGCGCGCGTACAGACATACGAGTTTAATCATTGCGGGGTCGGCCTATTGTTTTTTTCAAAAGATAAACCTACGAATTACGATAACGGAAGAGCGCGCTCAACAGGGCCGGTAGTCGGTGGCTGCTGTGACGCGATGGAAGAATGTCAGTGGTTCACATAACGGTATTCATCGAGGGCAATCAACTCGTGTGCACACACACGCACACACAAGCCACTAGTACGCACCGAGCAGATGTTTTAAAAACATAGAAGAGAAGAAAAAAAATGTGTGGCTCAATGTTACTATTATTATTAGTAGTAGTAGTAGGTAATAATAATATTATAATCGGTTATTAATAATTGTCTCTTCGTTACATAAAACACCGTCTCTGGTAAAACTATTTTATTATTATTACTATTATTTTCATCACGCGTGTCTGCACGCTGCAGTAGATGCAGTTGTAGTATAATATTATACTGCACGCCGACAACGACGAACGTTCAATATTGTACTTTTGTTATGTCGCAGTACATCAAGCGATCGAAGTAATTTATTATTGTTATTTTTTTTTCTTCGCAATGATTAACACTGATACCTAACCCGTCAATATTATTAGTTTAATTTTTTAGCTGTATCGTTAAACCGTCGATTTCGCCCCAGTCATCGATGGCTTCTCGATAAGTTAAACCAGCTATTGAATCTGACCAGTACATTGATATTCCAGTATTAGCATTGTAAAAACATACAATATAGGTGTTTTGCTTACCGCAGAAAATATTATTTTGATTCCATGTAATCACGATGATTTAGTTCTGTAACTCCTGCAGTGAAACAAGTTAACAACATTTCGAAAGTGAAGACAAAATTAATAATTATTAATTACGCATTTAAGATAATAATTGTTCAATATTATTTGATCTCAAAGTCTAAAAAAATAAAAAATTGTATTCGCCGTCCTGTCGAAGTACGAGTACCTACTTACATGTTTTTTTGCACACGTTTCAACGTAAGACGTATCAGTCGTAACTGCGTTCATACTTGATTACCTTTCGGTTAGCAATTTAGCAATTATTTTCTTTTAAATATTGTGGTTTATGACAGTGTTTAAAATTCAAGATTTATGCATAATTAAGGTTACAGTTGATATAGATCTATCGGCTTGCATACATTCGTAATTACTTACGACAAGAAGCCTGTACGGTATAGACATGTTTTTAAAGTTGAACTTAATAACATTCAATGTAGCTGACAGTATAACGATTCAATATTTTAAATATTAGGTTATCAATATAGTTTTTTAAAAATTAACGTATGTCTCAAAAACTTTAAAATAGGTACTTAAATAAATTTAAAGACGCCTTTAATATTTAAAAATTTTAAACAACATAGGTAATGTAAAACGCTGTACATATAAAACGTATACTCAATCAACAGGTAACCATGCATGAAACGGTTTTGTTACAAAACAAGTATCGCATAGTTAACTTAGTTCATTGAAACTTCAGTCGTATAAAAACTATAAGTCACTTATAATTACAAATAAGTAATTGACATAATCTTTAAATAACTCTTTGTGAATCCAATATCGATGTAAAGTTATTGCTTAATTAAAGTATTGTTGAAGTATAATTTTGTGATATAGATTGCTTGAAATTTATTTTATTAATATATGACTATTAAGTATTTTGTAATCACTTATTATTACTATACTTGCAACAAACATACTGGTTTACTACTCGATGACAAAATATAATTTCTAAATTATCATAAAATGTAAATAATTTTTTTTATTAGTCATATATTTTTTAATATTGCAATTAAATTGAATGTATTTAATAATGGGTTGCATTAAAAAAAAAAATAAATATTTTTAAGTTCGTCATGAGACTGAACAGAATAATAATTATAATAGTTATTTTGTAGGTGGTACTATAGAAGTGTATGGTTTTAAATTGTTTGTATACCTGAAAGAATATTTAAATAAAAAAAAATACCGATTGCATAAATATTTAATAAATATATTAACTATACTACGTTTTTACTTTTTAGTTGTTAATTTATATATGTGCATATTTAATTTTCTATTATATATATAAAAAAAAATGTATTAGGTACATATTATTATAAAGAGATACTAACGACCAAATGCCATACGTAACGCTATGGCATATGGGATGTTAATCTGTTGCATGTAGTTATAACAGTTTGTGATGAATTTCGTGTTTATGTATGAGTATCTTTTGACGTATTAATTATTATCTAGTTATTACTATAAGATTAGCTAATTGCAAAATTATAAAGTCATTATACTTCTTAAATCCTAATATTGCAAGAATGGATTACTTGATTATTTCTTATAGGTATAAAACTATGAAAATAATTTCGAATTCAATTTACAGTTAGGTAATTAAAGTCAAATACTTTAATTAGAGTCCATGTAATTAAGATATTCAAAATTCATTAAATATTTCTCAGATTTACTGTAAGTTCTTGAAAGCCTATAAATTATAAATACGTATAATATGATGGTATCAACTATAAGTATACGTTCAAAATTGTATTGCCAGTTTATTTTTTTGTTTTAAATAAATGTTTGTAATGCTTTCATACTAAAAATAATAAAACTTAAAATCACATTGAAGTCATTAAATTTTTTAATGTAAATAACAAAATATAAAATAATATTTATAATATTATAGATTTAGGTAGGTAGTAATAAATTAAATATCGCTAATATTTACATAACATTTTGTTATGTCATGTGTTTTTGAATTTCAATAAATTAAAAAATACACAATTGATTTACGTGTTAACAGGATCAACTTATTATAATATGTTTTACCACGATTTTTCAATATGCGATATACAAGTACATCATCTGACTATCTGAGATTAATATAATTAATTATAATTTTGTATTCTTCGACTCTGATTCTTGGAATCAGAACCTGGGTATATTAGTATAAAGCCTTCGAGGTTCGTTTAAATAATTTGTATTCAATCAGTTTAACAGTTACACAACACGTTTCGTGTACAATGTTGTTCACATTTAATATTATATTATATTGGCTGAACCAATATGAACATGATCAAATTCAATTATTTATTGAAATATACATGTGCAAGAATGACGTATCAAGTTGTACTTTCTGCATGTTAAAAAAATAATACCTAACATAGTAATATGTTAATTTCTTTCATAATTATTGATTTATCTTGATTATACAAGTAAATTATAATTATATTAATTTTTAATAATTAAAAAAAAAAACCGGCCTGGAATCTATACAAATAATTTTATAATTATAATGTTGTGTATATTTATAATAAATTCTAATCTATTAAATATTAATTCTGTAAACCACCAGCAAGTATCATAGTTTAGTATTACGGTTTGTATGTTGTGTTCAATCAATAAGAAATTCAACTCTGTACTAGTGGCCATGATCAACTGATATTTATAACTACTATAGACTATACGTAAAAGTTGTTGATAGATCATAATATTATTATAATTATTCTTATAAATTTGCATAAATACAACTGAGTGTGAGATCGAGACTTTCTTTTTAATCCTTTAAACTAGCGCATATTATACATCAACATACGCTTACTTTTACGTGGCTATATGACGTATAAATATTAAAAAAAAAAAAAAAAAAAAAAGCATAACTTCAAATAATATTTACTTATGGTAAATTAAAAAGGACCTTGAGTAATTGGTTTACGATCTGCGTGACACTTTTGTAAAGGGTGGCACTTATATGCTTATATTCGGGTCTTTATAGTCAATCTCCGGCTGTTTACATTACAATTAGTTTTCAATTTCAAGAATGAACACAAGATCAGAATAGGAAAAAAAAAGTGTTTACGTAGCTAAAGCCTTAAACATTGAATACGTCTCTTTATTATGGTTTACAAGATGTAAATTAAGCATATGATACAACTCTCTCGGATTAAAAATATAATTTTTTACAACGTAAAAATATGTTATATTTCAACATAAAAAATTATATATTCTTATAAATTATAAACCACATACACACTATGTATACAATTTACTATTTAGTATACACAATATGCGGATATTCTATTTAATTATTATACATTATAAACTCAAAGTCATTACTCGTTGGTGTCAGTCATAATATGAAAATGATAAATGCAATCATCATTTATCACGCTGCAATGTTGCAATGCTGCGTACGTGCTAATTACTTGTAACATTTTCTTCTATACTAAACAGACTAACTAACGGTATTAATTGATTGAATAATTCGTTTGTTTATATAATTATATACAGCTTTTGACTTTTTAGTAAAGTTTAATTTGAAGATTTTTGTAATTTTTTTCTCCGTCAAGTTGTACAATAATATGGACGATAATTTCGTGACCAAAATGTATTGTTTCGGTCGATCTGCGATGTGTGCATATAGTATTATGTATTATATTCATGTGATATTTGGCTTCACCATACCGGAAATTCACTGCCAATATGTTTTTTTCTTTTTGTTTGATTTTACGTACACGATTTTGGTGACAAAATTATTCGAGTGCAGCGTTTTTATTTTTCTCGTAAGTGTTCTTTTTTGGGCATGCGTATTACATGACACCGACACCGCCGCTAATTCGAATTCAACTGTCGTTAACACGAGCGTCATTGCCATTCAAAATTGTTTATCCATTAAGTATGCACACAATAATGCTATCCGTGCGATTATGACGCAGTATAAATACGCACACGTATACTTGTTCGGTATAAGACATAAGTACATCGTACACGCGCTTATAATACATGAGAATTATTTAATTTACGAATAATATGTACGCAGTTATGATTGTTATTATGTCGTATTATTATTTATTTGGTTGTCTTATAATAATATGTTATGTATTTTATTCCCGTAACGAATTCGACAATCGATTTTTACGATGTAAAAAAAAAAAAAAATTATTCTCATTTAAATATTATATATTTGTTGTAATATAATATGTTGCTGGCTAATTTGTTATGATAATATAAGTTATTAATCAACGTCGTAGCGGAGACATTAGGGAAAACCAAAGAAACTCATCTAGAAAACAAATTACCAATTTAATTTCTTGCTCTCTAAAATGCCCTTGTGCTGTCTTTTTTTTGATATACGTATTATCATATCGTATAATTTAATAAATTGTACTAAACATACTCACATTTTTTTCTTTATTAATGAATTTATGCAAATACTAGAGCTTTAAATTTTTTCAAGGAACATATTTTCAAATGTTTCAATATTGTTTATTGTTTAACATGTGTCCTGCAGTGGAATAATATGTGACTATAAATTAATAGGTATCGATTGATTTTTTAGTTGATAAATGAGAAATTTATAAAGAACCTTTTTTTACATTTTTAAGTATTTTTTCCAATAATAATTTTTTTTATCCATATTTATTGATTTTGCGCAAGAATTTTTGTTTTTTTTTCGCTTATTTTGACGCATATTTTACTTTTTACCTATTATGTAGCTACTGTAAATAGATCTATCCAACTTTCTAATCAGAAACCATCCTCAAGTTGAAAATCTAAGTATTTTTAATGTCTTAAGAGTTGATGATTAAGTTAAAAACACACATACACGAATGTAAAATCAATAAATTCCTTGATTAGCTTTTAAAATCTAACTGCATGTGGGTTTTTATATAAAAAAAAAGTTTTATTGCAACACTAACTCTTTAAATGGTAGGTATAACAATTATAAACAATTGAAAATATGATCTTTAAGTATTTTAGTTTTTTGAGTATAATTAAAAATCTCTGAAAAATAGAAGTTGAATACATTTATTATTAAAAGAAATAATTTGAATGATCATGATGCATACAAAAAAAATCCGATATTACAATTTACTTAGTTCAAAAATCAATTTAATAACTATTATATGTTAAATAAATTCACGAATATTTTATAGATACCTCTTAAAAAATATTCACAATAATTACACGTTTAAGATATTGATGACCATTTGAATTATATTTCTAAATCTTTAATGATTATAATCAGTTGTTATAGGTACTTAATTAGTTAATTTTTTTGGTATAAAAATATCGTTTAAAGTCTTTAAACTCCCGATCAAAGTAATTGAAACTTTGGACGCTAACGAATATTACTTCATTTTATTTAAATGTCTTTTCAATACTTGGATTTAATATACTCGGCGAAGAGTCGGTACCATACTTTATTTTCAGTATAGGTATAGCTGTATAAGTGATTGCGTCAATATTATATGTGTAATATAATGTATACAGATAATAATTTTGTATTCTGTACAGTAACAAAATTGATTATGTTAAATATTAAAACTACAATTTTAAATTATAACTACAATCTGTTATGACTTACTATGTCGTACGTCAATCTGTTAGGCATCGTTATATAAGTTGGAAATAATATTTAATATTGTTTAAATTTAATTTCAGAACATGATTATAATAACTTTTAGTTTTTCCTCAATAATTGTTGATTTATTATCACCATAAAGGTACTAAGCGTGTTTAATTACAATTGAAGTATTTGCCTAGGTTCATCCTATATTTGGCAAGTAAACTACAAAAATCCTATTATACGCGCATCAGGTTTTTTACTACTGTAATGGTATTTATATTTTATTATTAATATTTATACATTAAGATCCCCGACGAATGTGAAAACATTCGTTTTGTATTACAACGTGGTCTTACCTAAAGGTATAACTTGTTTTGATCATCTACTTAACAGAATTTATTATAGTAATAATCTACATATAGGTAACTGAACAATAGTCTAGTTTCATCGCTGGCCCCGTGCAATATTGCTATTAGGTCATCGGTAAAGTAAAATAATATATTATATTCAAATTTTATTTCAATTTTCAATATAATGTGTTAAACTGTGCTCGTTATACCTGAGTCACCTGATTAAGTGTATTGTCCTATATATTATTAACATCAAAATCCTTTCATGTCCACCGTTTGATGTTAATTTTTCGCTGATAAGCCGTTTCCAGTGATAGACTGTGTTTTAATAGTTATATAAATTCTTACCATACCACCTAAAACTACGAAAAAAGCAACAATCTTATTACTATTTTGCTATATTTATTCACTGGCAGTCATTAACAAACACAATTCGAACCTTTCCCATCTGTATAACTCCATTAAACTGAAAAAGGATTTTTCCTATAGTGTTTAAAATACATAGAAATTGTACAAATTTAGATTAACTATATCGTTCATTTTGAAAATACAGCACGCATATATAGAATACATAATATAATAGGTACGGCATACTGTAGTTACTATCCTGTCAGTTAAAATTCAGACTAAATTATTATTTTTATTTTACATAATGCACGAATAAAAGTATTTTTGATGAGAAAATTACAGAGGTAAAATAAAATATAGGTAATAGATGTGAAATAAAAATACTATATTCAATAATGTATGTGATTCATAAGTAGAGTATACATTGATGTCGAATTCATAACTGAGCCTCGAGAGGAAATGATTGCGATAACTATAGTCATCTGCATAAATCAATGGTGTTGATGATTACAAAATATATAGCTAAGTTTCATTTACTGTCATCTCTGATACATACGATAATGGAGAGAAAATCAAAACGTGTGCGAAGAAAATCAATTTATACATCGAAGTGTATACCTTATATACCTAATTATATATCTATATTAAATAGGATGACTAAACATAAGCAAAACATAATATCTAATAAATGTTTTATGAAATTAAAAGTCATAAGTGAACGAACATGTTATTGTCGAAGTCCGAAATAGAATGAAAGAAATACATCGTTTTTATAATTTGTTGAAAGTGTATTTGATTTGAAGGTTTGGTATTCACTATTTACAGAGGTCTCAGGCCTAGGTATACGAACTATTTAAATTATCATAATGTTGATATTTTTCGGAAGAAAAAAACTTGTTTTTTTCAATTAAATCATAAAAATATATGCCTAGCTATTTTTAGTTAACAGTTTTAACGTTTCATTTTTCAGATATTATGTATTTAGAACAAAACACATAAATATACTTAAATAATGTTTAACATATGCGCCCGAGCTAGACTCTCTATATAGCCATTATTATAAAAACTAGTCCTTCGAAAAATAATCACGTGGTTATTATACTGGGTAATAAATACTGGCCTCGGATAATATTCGTGTTCAAAGTCACGTTTTAGTTCAAGTTCACGTGAAATTCATTTAGGTATCCGATTATAATCTAGAAATGGAAAATTAATAATTTGAAATCTATTAAAATGTATTAATTTATTTTTCTCCGAAAATTAGCAAGGTGTTTGTAATAGCTATTATATTTAAAATACATTAATATAAAGTATGAATAAAATTATAATTAATAGAAAACTAAATATACGTATACAGTGAACTAATGAAGAGTGAACAATAATAATAATATAATAAGAAGTGCAATTTGGAAAGATGCATATAATATCATAATAATTACATATGATATTTTAATATGCATTGGTTTTAATGGATTAAGTTTGTGTATTTAATTACATACAGTCTTAGACTGTAATATATAAAAATATAATATATATATTTTTTTGCTTTTAATAAGTATATGCACGTAAGTCTATGGGTAATTTTTTTTTTTTTTTGAAGATCACGGAAAATGATTATCAGAGAGGCCACATTATGGTACTAAAATAATTAGAAACAGACCGTAAATACACCTCTGTTCGATGATTATTTTATAAAAACAAAATCGATAGTATAATAAATTATATGTTATTATAGATATGTTTTTCTCAGTTTCATATTCTGTAAACTTCAAGTTCAATTCACTTGGTTCGTCTATCGTCTACATATTTCAAGGCGCTGTTTAAACACCCATCAATATAGATCAGGTAATTAAAGCAATATGATTTATATTTAAAATATTTAGTTTGAAAAAATTTATTTTTTGATTGAGGCAATCACGATGACCTACAATATATTAAATGTATATAAATATTCATTCGACAGACGCATTAGATTAAATCCATCGAGAGTTTGATGCCAATAAACGGCTTTTTAATTCATACGAAATTACGCTAATTCGCATTAATAATTTAGGTAATATACTTTATAATTTCGCGTTAAACTCTAATGATTGCGTATTAACGATTGCGTACAAACTCTGTTACTTTTCATACTTTGTACATATTATTATATTGCAAAAAAAAAAAAACATTTTAAAAACAAAAATAATAATATTCGTCTAAAAAATAATAAAATATTCACTCTGTGTTTATATTATATCAAAAATGGGTTAGGTTAAATCGATAAGATCGTAAACCGCATGACTCGTTTCTTTAAGCTCAATATTGAAATTTGCATCCATTATGAGAGTCAATTATAATAAGTGATATACGATGTACTGTACGTTTATCGTCGTATAATACGATAATTCTGCTATTTGTGATTTTTCAATTTCGACGCTAAAATCCATCGAAACCGTATTTTAGAATAAATAAAAAATACGAAACGCAAAACGCTGTGGCATACGTGAACGTGTCCACGTAAATTTATCGTACCTACTCGTAAATTAATGCCGATCACAGCCCCTGCAAATGATGGGTCTTGATTATTCGCTAGCTGAATTGTTATTACTTACCTATTGCTCGTCATAATATCATGATAATAATATGTTAAATGTAATATTTAATCGCGTCAGCGACGAACAGTTTGTCAATTCTTCAAGCGCCTCATTAAAAGGTTTTAACTCGCAATGGCTATTTTATCGATTTCTTGTTATGTATATTGTCGTTTGCTATATACGTCAAGCCACGAGGAAACCCGCCGTCGTTGGCCCGTCTTCTTGTCGAGATGGTTATCTCGCATAATGAGTTTGGCCAGCGACTGTGTGACGTGGCCATTTACGATTTCAGACACGTTAAGGTATAGGTACAAGGATAATCATCGCGATCGATTTTGAAAATGTTGTCATCGACGGTCGGCGCACAGACATACTTACCAGCACATTAAAGGTAAAACAATTTCGGTCGATAAATCAATGCATTCGATATAAACTGCAGGCTAACGGCAGTCGGCATTTTGCATAATCCCGCAATCGATTCGATTATACTTGTACCAGTTATTATATAATGTTTTTCTGCTGTATAATATATTATGTATACAAAGATTTCGTATTTTATTTCCACACAGACTATATCAGTTAATTAAAGTAAATTAGTAAATTTAAAATCTAAGTTACACCTCAGCAATTGATAAATGCACACATTTCAAGTTTACACGTAGTTTTATTTTCTTTAATAATATATAGGTACCTTCTATTAATTTTATTTATCAACATTTTATTTATTTTGTTATTTTAATAGTTAACATCTACGTATTTTTATTTATTAATATTAACTCAAAATAACAATGTAAATGTCTTGTATACTCTTATATAAAATATATAAATTCATAGAATTTTAAATTATAAAATTTGAGTTAATGATAACAGTCAACAATATACTACTATAGCTTATAAAAATTGTAAGTATATGTCATAACATTTAACTATTTGAAGATTCTCGGTAAAATTATATTTTCTACCGCAAAAAATAAAAATAAAATATCAACCTAAGCTTATCGGATATTAATATTATCTAATAATTTTTTCTCATTTTAAATTATTTTCAACAAAACTTGATTATTTAGGTTGTATAAACTATGGGCATTTCGTAATTCCAATGTTTTGGTCTTATACAATTATTGTTTACAGTAGAACGATAACATCTAGTTCAAACCATAGACATTATACTATAATAATATACTTATTATAATATCTACGGTTTAAAAAAATTGAAATAAAAACTAAGACATAAAGTAGCATGCAATTATTGTGTAATACTATCGATCAATTAATGGTTGATATTTATATACATATTATAATATTCGATATGCTTGTGATAAACATTCTAATGAGTTACAGTTGTATGTTAGTGTAATGCCTAAATAAAAAATTTTAAATTTTCAAAATATTTTACGTTATCATTTCAGATAAAGTACAAAACGTGTGTTAACAAACCATGATCAATAATTTAAAAAAATAAATAATTCCGGAACAGTCAAAATTAGACGACCTAAACATGATTAAGGAAGAGTAATACGTTATAATGATATTTCTTTATATTATTTAATAATAATAATATTTATAAACTGTGTACCTAACACTGTGAACATTTTGTTTTTTTGTTTTTATTATTTGCTTTATTGTTTGATCATGTATAACATTGTACAAGTGTTAATAACACCATTGAATAGTTAATTAAATAATATTGTAAAGATATTTAATGACCAGTAACCTTGACCAGTTCCAAATTAAGAAAATTTCTTAATATTTTTGCATATGCAAACAATCCTTCCTCCTATTATAGAGGACGATCCCTATAAAATAGTATAGATGCTTTGTACATAGTATAAGTCCTTTAATACCTAGTTAACACTCACTATTTGAAGAGTTGTATTTATTTTTTAAATTTTATACATATCTTTTTTGAATAATTTATAACAAATAAATAAAGGAAGGATACCTCACGTATTATACACATAATTCAATACCTACAATATGTTTATGTATCTAGAAACTTTAAATTTATTGACCGTAATCCCTCAATAATTCACATCCGCGTTTTAATTTAATTAATAATTGAGGTCAGTAGTTAAAGTAACTTTTAATATTTAAAAACATATTTTTATTACCTAGAAATAAAAATAGGGCAACAAATTATTTGTTATTATGCATAAGAGGCTGTCATTAAAATCCTTCGGAATAAAAATGTCAATAACAACCACTCTATACATAACCTAATTCTATAAAAATAGTTATTATATTGCTGTCTAACCTATTTAATACTATTATAATTTAAAATATAAAATAGATAATATTCGTT
>VUJU01001528.1:35178-54843 GCA_009835225.1 Aphis craccivora | reverse complement strand
TTCGTATACGAGGGTGTGTCCATAGTGACTATAGTGACTACTTTTATTGTTACTACAATTAAAAGTACAATGCAGAGAATTCGTATTGACCAGAAATGCAAGATCAATTTTGTGTTGTAAGCTTTTATATTTAAGTGAATTGACCTATTGTTAAACTTAAATGTCAATACAGTATGTCATTATTTGTATTTGTCGATAAGTTATTGGTTGTTATAATGTTTCAATTTATGTGCGAGTTATAAATACGTAAAATATTAAAATTGAAAAATACATATTCATAACTATTGCTAAAACTAAAATATCATACAAATCCCGATGTACAAATGTAGATATAATGTACCTCACCTTTAATGTTGTTAATGGGTTTATTCGCCTTAATATTAAATCTAATACAGTATAAAATCGGTTCTGTTGAACGGGAATTATCTGCGCTTATTATATTATGCAAAATATAATATGCAACGTGACAGTGGCTGACGTCCTCTTCAACGTTGATATTTGTATTATCTATGAATACTCTGCTGATAATACGTGTACTATACGCATGTTTATGACAGTACTGCCGTCAATAGATACATGTTTATTATGCCAGTGCTTATAAATATGCTTATCTCTGTTGAATAAATAAATATTACTGTATCAACATTTAACAGCTTAATCTGACTTTTCAATTTAATTAGACATTTTTTATTGAACATTTGACCTGATTGTAAAAACAACGAAAAAATACCAACCAAAACCATAATACCTGTATAGATTTAATCTATAGTTGACCATAATAAAATATGTGAGAAATCTAAACACGCACATTTTTAATTTAATTTAAAAACGTTATTATTTTTTTTCAATCAAAACAAATTCTTAATAATGTATAGAAGTTAGGCACACGAAAAATATAAATGAATCATTTTTTTTTATTCAATAAAACCTCATAGCTCATTAGTCTTTTGATAAATGATAATTATTAATTGCCATTTAATGATATAGGTATTTTTTATTATGGTACATAATTCATAAAAATTAATTTTAATTATGAATATTATTATTATTGTATAAATGTATACCTTATTTAATTACGAATACATAGCTCATTTGATTAAATATTAATTTAGATAAAAGTAATGGCACATATACTTCATAGTGTAAAGACTAAATATATATATAAATATAATATATATATATATATATATTATATCATATAAGAACTCATAAAATTAATATAGGCACCCTGTAAACGTACTTATCAAATGAAAAACAGAATTTATGTAAGTTATTGACTGTCAGAAATCTAGTTTTAATTTATACTTTGTCTAAAATTTAAATATCATATATTTAATAAATACAATTCTCTATTAGTCTATTCATCCCCGAAAATTATAGATACCCAAGTTACAATTGTTTACAACAGTTATACATACGTGTACTAGTGTATCTGTCTATTTTATTAATTGAAAATATTAAATTTTTAACTGCAGGTAGGTATCTATAACACTTTTAATGATTAAGTTTTGGAATTTTCGTTAGATAATCCAAATTCCAGTACGTGTTTCACCACTGTCCGATTCACGAGTGTATCTTATCGCGTTTTATGTTAATATACCTAGCTTCCGATAGTAGTACAACTGTAGTAGAGCAATATACCAATGTATAGTATTTACATGTATTATATATTATTTACCTCACACAGCCATAAAATACGCAATCATTTTGATAAAACATTTTACGTCAGAAACAGACAAGCAAAAATCAGAACTGAATAAATCTCGAATAAATTCGCAATGGGGTTAACATTATTATTTTAGTAGAGATCCAAAAATCATAAAACAAAATTAACGGACCAATGAAATTATTATTTGTATATTTTAATAAAATTATGAAATATTTATTCAATACAAATTTGTATCTTTTGAAAAATATTTTTCGAACTGTTGAAGTCCTATACATAATATTTTAAAATGTATAACATGGGACACTTATAACCTATACATACAGTATAGGTACATAAACATTCCGTGTTTATTATGCTTACACGTTATGCTTACACGTTATTGTCACTGCTGTTATTATTTTGATAATTTTCAATGATATTTTTTGATATTGTTTATTTTATTTAATCATAGTTCACAGGCCATGAATTGTAGTTTGATCATCTAAACCTAGCTATAGATGTGTACCTATTATATAGCCTACATGGACCAATACATAATTGAATGATACTAATCTACGACTTATAAATACATAATATAAGGTTAATATAATAACATGTTATTTTTTTATGTGAAAAATTGGACAGTATGGTCACATTTGGACAGCTTAAATAAACATTTATGTAGAAATTAAAGTATAATTAAATGTTAATATGTTCATATATATTCATGTTCTAGTTAATTTTATGATATATAAACTTATTTACCCAGGTATTTACCTTTTAGATTTTGAGTGGAGTGATAAATGTATAATTTTTACATATATGTGTGTCTTTCGTCATTTCGTATCACCACTATTAGGAGATGTAAATTTGTGATGCTTTAATTATAAAGTTTCAAAGTGGTTATGATGGTTATCTATTGTAGAATATTGGATTTAACCCTCAAATGAGTTAAGAATAAAAAAATTCCAAGAACCTACTCTTAAAAATAATCGAGAAAATTTAAATTAAAACGCAATTAAAATATATTTATTTATTTTTTTAACATTTATTAGAATATATACAATCTGTAATCGTAGTTACATTAACCATATGAGCGTGAAATATACGAGTTGACTGTGAAAGCATGAGGGGAGTACCCAGCAGTAACACTCGACGTGATGCAATTAAAATAAATAGGTATAGTTATTTTTTTATAAGTGTTTTAAGTTCAATTTTCATGAAATTTGTTAAAATCAAAAAAATATAAAAATTATTTTGCAGTTGAAAATGTTATATATTTTTAATTTAAGCTCTTAAGAGTTAAGACTATAAGTTTAATAAATTCAAAATTTCTCACTAATTTTTTTTAACTAATCACAAACTGCTTTCACAGTGTTTTATAGTACATCAATATCAATTTATAATTTAATAATAGCCCATTATAATTAATTTATATACGATTAGTTTTTAGCAAAAATTAGTTCAATCTACTTTATGAATTATGACTAATAAAAAATAAATTAGTTGTAGCAATACAAAGATGCATATGGAAAATAAAATTATAAACAGTCTTAAATATAAAATCGTTGTTTACCGATACAGTAATAAATTTAAATTACTTAATTACCCGATATAAAGATTAGAACATAATCAGTGTTATTTCATTAGGTTTTATGATTTTGTAATATTTTAATTTTAAACTGAGTTATGACTTATGAACATCTTTGAAACTATTTTATAGTAAAAAACCAACGAGATAATATATATAAGGATCTTTACTTTAAGTTTGATATTAAGTGAACCCACGCCAATATTTAAGGAAAAAAATACTAAATTGGAATTGTCTAACTTAAATGTTGGAATGCTATGTATTAGTAAGATGAAAATAATATCTGTAAATTAAACATTCTTCTAAGTAGATATCCACTTACACTTTCATCCTTTTTTAATTAAACTGTATTTATTATTTTATTATAATGTAAAAGTTTAAAATTATACTATATAGGTAGGTAAGGAAAAATATAGTAATTTACTGTCTTAAACTTACCAATAATAAGTATTGATTAGGAACCATCTATTTATATTAATAGCAGTAACGTATTTTAGTGAGTATAATTTAATACACACAGTGGTCAAAAATAATGATTTAGTTTTTAATTTTTCTTTCAACAGAGCACAATAATAATAATTATTATATAACTATACTAACCATAGATACTGATTTAAATTTGTATACATGCAATAAACATGAAATATATATTGGCGTAATATGATGTTATTATAAATTATAATAAAGGTAATTATTATTAATTATTTACACAACTATTGATTTGATAATTCAACTAAAATGCCTGATAAAAAAATGAACTAGGTAACAAATTTTAACAGATAGGTAAATATTATTATTTATATGAATTCATTACATTTAAAATGTATTATGAACTTGTTTATGCTTACCTTCCTAATCCAAGTATTAACGAAATGAATGACGTTCATAAACTCAATTAGGTAACACATGTTATTTTCAAACATAGAAACTTGTTATTCTTATTACATGCATACTGTCTTATTTTGTCTTTATTTGTATGAATAAATACACACGACTGAATTGAGACCTCTAGCGTTCCAGGAGCAGATGCATAATTATAGACCCTATTTTAATGATAAAAAAAAAAAAAAATACAGCTATGTGCATGCGCCTGTCTCTATCCTTGTTTAAAGATTTTAATATTAGCAGCAATGGTGTAGGTACTAACACATAACTTTACTTATTTTTAGGTATTATATAGGCTATTTTTTATAACTACTCTTTGTTATGTAATAATATCAATAATATCACTGTTTTAAAAATGATTATACATATTATGTGAAATTAATTTATGTCATTAAATCGTGATGTTTTACTATTTTAGTAACATTAAATAAATAATACTAAATGTTACCCTGTTTTCAAATAAATTATTTAATTTAATAGTTTTAATAAATTATTATTAAATTAATACATAAGTAACTAAGTATAAACTTAAAAAATCAAATATTTAACTATTATTAAATGTTTTATTTTTCTCCGTTTAGTATTATTAAAGTATACAAAAAAATGTTTGAAAATTCCGTTATTTTTGGAATATTTTTAAAACAAAAACACTTGACCTTGTTTTCTTTTTTGTCCCGCTGAGGTTTTCGTGATTTCAGACTTCATTATCAGTAAATTTATAAAATTTTATTTTAATAAATTTATTAGTTTTTAATATATTTAAGTAATTGTACACACACTTTCAGCCTGAAACCAGGTCTGTACAGTAGTAGCAAATGATTAAATGTGTATAACAGAATATGATCTATTATAATACAATATATATTATTATAGAATTTAGGTAAGTAATAGTATTATAGTATACGAATAATTGCTCAAATTAAACAGACATTTTTTTGTACCTATTTCTTGTTTTTTTTCTAATTGTTTGTTACCTGTACATAGTGTTATACAAATAATAAATAGGTATTTAGATACTAAAATGTGTTTATGATACAGTATAAGTTGTTTATTTCTTTTAAAATACAATAGATATTAGTCGAAATTATAATTATTTTTCCTGCACTCGTGTACCTATACATATTTTTAATTATAAATTTATAAAATTCTTCGTATTAAAATTATTTGTTTTCATATTGAACGTAAATAAAACTTATGAGTATACGTGTTATAAGGATAATACTTGTAAATATAATGTGGAATTTAGATAGAATGACATTAATTGTTTATTTATTATACCTATATGGCTATATATTGAACTGAATAATTGAAAAATACTATCGAAGAAAATGAACATTTGGTGTATGTGATAGTTTTTAATGTTTCTATAATTTAATATGTGTACTTACACACATTGACAAAAATAAAAACATACTCAGTTGTTATAAATTGATCTAGTTTATATTTGATTAATTAAACAATATAAGGCTAACGCGTACACCATATAGGTATGCACCGATAATATTGCAGCTTATAACTATTCATAACATTATAAGATCCAATCAAACTGTATTGTTAATTAAATATTGTACTTATTCTCGTTATATTTCGTTGATTTATGTATTATACATTCATTTTTGTCAAATATTAAATCATTGTTAAAAATTAAAATTATACGACGTGTTGCCGTAGGTATCAGGTTTCTTCGTGTGAACGCACGTGACGACCACATTTTTTTTTTTAGTGTTTGCGTATCCCTTTCAAGATTACACCTACTCAGTTTTCACAACTATTAGAATTGACCCCACACGACGGCGATTGCATTCTTATACAGCTTGTTATAGCAACACAATCGTATTGATAATATTGCATTCAAACTGTTCGACGTTGCCTCTCTGGGAAATTGTACGATTAAACATAATTTCTATACTCGAGACTAATAAAATTGATTTATGTTTTAGGATAGGAAATATTCGTACTTAATCGTTAAGGACTCTTTTGTCATCTGGTGACGGTGCATAAACGTGTTCCTGAAAAGGTTAACTGTACGAAATTGTTGGTTCTTTCGTGGTTTATAACTTAGATATAAATACTAAAATACGTGAAGTATATTCAGTTTTTGATTTTAAAGGAGGGAGGAAGATCAAATAAATGTTTATACCTATATTTTAAACTGTTAATTTTAATATTAGAGTCAATTGATCTATTATCAAATTTAAAGGTAAGCATATTATCCAGTGCCATGTACAAAATATTTTCGATATTTCAGTTTTAAAGCAAGTTAGAGCATTAAAATTTATTTTTCAGTGTTTCTTACTTCATATTTGTAATGATATCTAAGAGCTTATTACTCATGTATAAGTAATCTCTTAAGTCATTTCCGGTAAAAACACCGATGTATCATGTTTCCCTTTGTAGTTTTCTATGCCATATAATTAAGCCGATCTTCCCTTCATATTTTTTGTGTTAAGATTAGAATAAATATAACGTTATATGAAATAACATATGGGCAACTCTGACCTCTGCTGTACAATATAGGTATATCGAGTAGTTCACTGTAATGGATGTGTTAAATTTAAATTCTTAAATAAGTAATTGTGTACGAAAAGCCGTTCTTATTAAACAGTAAAAACTGTCAGTCAGCCATACAGCACTAGTCATATTTCATGATATGTTTTTTGATATTACTATTAAAGAAATATTTTTTAATATAAGTTTTATAATAGGTTGATTTGATTTTTGCCGAAATCATTGCAATTATCATATTAGGTATATTGATATTTAATTATTATAACAATATATTATAATATGTATTATACTAGTACTTATACTATATTAATATAATATTATTGTTTTAAGTCAATACTAAAGGTTTTTCTTGAAAATTCCCAGTTTTCCTTTAATTTGTATCAAGATTATTTTTATAAATACTAGCAATTTTTCATTAAAATATCTTATATAAGTAAAAACTTTAATTTTCGAAGCTATCAGTCCAATTTTTTATCAGAAACTACCTACTCTCTTAATCGAAGTATTTTTTCAACTATTCATTATGTATAGTACACTATATATACAGACACACAAAAAAAAAAAAAAAATAGCAAAAAACGTTTGTTAAATCAATACTTTTATCGCTTCGCTCAAAATCTAAAATCACTGTATTTTGCCTTCGTATATATATAAATTATAAATATATACTTGTATAATTTTTTAAATAATTATAGTTAACTAACTCTGGTGGTTAGACAAAAATACACTTGAAAATAATTGTGTTACCATTTGTGAATAAGTCAAAATACGGTGTAAGTATACTTGCTATTATAGTTTCACTAAGTGTTTTATAATATTTAATCAACAAACGTCAAACTCCGATCAACTATATTACCAATTTTATTATATGAAGAGGCTGGATATCAAGTATACATAAACTTAGATCTTACTGCATTTTAGAGTGGATAGAACATTTCCTTACATAAAATAAATTAATAAAATAAGAAAGATTATTAAAATTTTTTTTTTTTTGAGATGAGCGAGCAATCATGATGGCGCATAGCGACAACAAGTAGTCGACCATCGTCGATGTTGGATAATTAATTTTGGCACGGCTTCATGTAAAGCGTATACGTCACTCGATATAACACTAACCCGTGTTTAGAATTAATTTTTTAATGTATCTATCTACTAATTGTTTTTGTCGCTATACGACAACAAAATTATTCTCAATATCTTTTCGCTATTCATTTTAACGATAATAACAATTAACAATAATTATTATTAAAAATAAGCATATTAATAAAATATTACACCAGGACACCCCTATATTACGCTGTCTTAGACGTGCACACGTACAAAGTAGTAAATGAAAGCAATTTATTGTGTTAGTTTTAATATTACAATTTTATTATCAAACTTAAAGGTAAGAACAATATTTTTTATTCCTTGTTAGTTTTTTATGGAAATTTATTTTTTAAGTGAGTTATGAGCATATTTTGATATTAGTATTTTACATACTAATAATTCGTTTAAAAATTAAAAAATCATAAATACCTATAACGATAAATATTATATAATATAATGTCCTCAACTTTAAATATCATCATAGGCTAATTCACTCTAATATTAAAGCTAACAATACAATGAAAAGGTTCTGTTGAACGTAGATTTTCCATGTTATTCTTTTGAAAACGAAGACAAAGACATATTAGGTACACAAAGTTCTATTATTTTCAAACATAACAAATTTAACAATTTAGTAAGAGCATTTTCAGTATTTATATCACTTGGCCCACTCCTTAGGTATATCTGGGTAGTATAACCATATTAATTATTATGTATTCAGTTATAGATAAAAGTAATGATTTTTGTTATATTATTTTATATTTTTAATTATGTTTCTAATTATAATTTCAGTATATTAAAGTACTATAATATTATTATAATATTGCACTTTATAATGTTATTAATGCGATTTTAAACATGGTTTTTGAATTAATTAACTAAAGAACTGATGTATCTACAACTATTATAGTGGAGTAGTGGACAGTGAACTACAACGATTACAACTATCGATATAGAATTCCACTTCAGCTGTATAACATTTTATTTAGAAAACGTCAGTTGTTTTTTTTATTATTGAAATTTGATTAAGCAATAAGATAAACTTATACGTTGTTTTTTTTTTTTTTTATCCGAACGTAAATCAAATTAACACGTTTTAATTAACATATACAATAATAATATTATGTTATGCTATATTATTCAATATTGAGTAACAATCTGGCGCTCGTGCGGTAAAGGAACTGTCTATTATTATTTGCATTTACGTACATCAACTTACATCATTTGAACTTATTGACCATTGATTATTATTTTTGGACGTTTGCACGGAGGTCAAAAATGAATTTTCCTGTATTCGCGTCTCGACGTCTTTTTTATGTAATGAAAACACTCTTCAATTAAGTTAATCTCGTGAACCGTACGAATCGTTGTTGGTTCTTATTTCTTGTTTATCGAGTTACGTATAGGCAGGTCGTAACACGTATGGATATAGATTATAATAACATAATATATAACACGGTGAATAAAAATAATTTTATACAGAGTACAGACACATACAAATATAAATACATAGGTATATACACACGTTTTAAATTTATTGCATCAGGGTGCACTTTCCAATATTAATTACTACTGTTTGAATAATATAATGTAATCATTTATTGAATAATATATTTATTTTTCATAAACAACTAACAATCTACACCTTAACTAAATATAGTTATTGCTTATTATAATTTAAGTTGTTTGAATATAGTACTATACCTAGTATTATAAATAAAAATTGAAAAGTTCACGAGTAAAGTAAATTTTAGATCCCATCACAGCATACTGAAATAGGTATCGATTACGGGTTATAATTTAAGAAATTTTTTTCTTTGTTGAATAAAAAATTATTTTTTCTGATTTTCTTAGTGTTAGGTTAGAGACTTTACTTTGATTTTATAGACATACTACATTATATATTATTGTTTTACTATATTTCTTTTAGTATAGGATTTATTTTAATTTTAATTCAACTTAGAATATATTAATTTCGTGAATTGTTTTGATCAAATGTATAAATTATATATTATCTATGGAGTACCTGTTATACGTAGTTATGACGTTAAATGATAAATAAATTCATAATTAAGTTTACTTTTACTGTGATCCGATTCTACAACATCTTAAAATGTTTAACGAATATTTTTTTTATAAATGTTAAAAAAATAAATGATAATTTTTTAGATTTTAATTTAGAATATGATGTAAGTATAGATAATCAGATAATTTTCAGATTTTTTCAATATATGTAATATTTTTTAGTTTGTTTTAGGGTAAGAATGACTATGGATGAGGAATATTTTCCTTCAATAATGAATTTATGGTATTTTAAAATTTTAAAGTATACTAAGGACCATTTTTTAAATTATTTAGATTTTTTCTACCATTTAAGCAATGTCCTAACAGTAAAAACCATTTTCTTTTTAAATTAGTGTAGCAATTTTTTTTTATTGAACATTTTTAAGCAGATGACTTTTTTTAATATAATAATAATAAATATATCTAAATCAAAATTCGAACGAGTAGTTCGGAATAAGAATAATATTATAATTCTTAAATTTAATGATTTAAAAAAAAATATAAATAGTTTGTTACTGAATTTATTATATACTTTGAAAGTATTCACAAATTATAAAAATTTAATAAATTAATATAAATAACCATAATTTTTCAATATCATCATTGCTTCCATATTTTCCAAACTATATTATTATTGAACAATAATATTATCCTTAGTGTTAGTAGGTACTCAAAGTTTAATTACAACTGGTAATTTCAGTATTTGGTAACTGTTTGGGTGCTATTACAAAGTGTTAAATAACTCAAAAGCTATACTTTCGAATTTAAATTTATATACATAACAATTTAAAAGAAAAAAGTATTTGATTTACCAGTTTATTGGCAATTCGCATTTGAAAAAATTGATATTGTGACAGAATACTCCTTAAATAATATAAAGTTCTATAAATATGTACTTAACTTAAAAAATGGTTATACTTATAAATACGTTAGTATGTACCTATATTTAAGATTAAAATTGGATTTGAATAATTTCATTACTGCAAGATAAATGAGGCTGAGCATGTTTGGTTAATTACTTTCAAAACTATTTAAAACTATTTAATTGTAGCGCATGGTTAAATATAATTTTGTTTTCGATGAAGGATGGAGTCTTAAATTTAAAAAATGTACCTATTATAAATTATAAGTAGGTAAAGTATACTTAGTTTTTCATTTATAAATAATTTAAGAATCTATAGTTATTGAAAATTGGCTTACAATATGGTGAGCAAAGCCTTTTGGTTATGCCAATACAAATAATTAATTGATTGTGAATTTTAATAATATTATTACTAATAATAACTTAAGTACTAACACAAAATCTACTATTACATCATTAAATGTATAATCATATTATGTAAAATTAGTTTTTATAGTTAACAGTTAACTAGGTATACTAGTAAATCTTAACAAAAAACATCAAACTTATACAGTTTTTGTAGTTTTGTATAGAATATTGTCAACATTTAACCTCCTAACTAGGTTGGAGCGATTTATATTGGTTAATTTTTTTATAATTTTTCTAGGATTCTACATTTTTTATAATACAAATATAAGGTATTATATAAAATATTTATTATTCAAATTTTTCCAATTTATAATCAGGAAATGGTTTTAGACTTTATCAATAAGCATAAACACACCATATATAATGACTAATACTGACTATTTGTTTAATCTAAGTACATCATTACAATATTGAGTCATAATGTCATCACAAAAAAAAACTTGCATAAATATTTTATAAGATTTATTTAAACATTTTTAGAATTAATATTAAATGAATTGTGTAGAGTGAAACAAAATACGTAAAAGTTTGTGGTATCTCGTTGCGTTCAACAATTCACGTAATATTTATTTTTACGTACCTATCTTGTGTGCTCAACAATTCACATAACATTAAATTATTTTAAAAATGTTATAATAAATCTTATAAAATATTTATTACCTACTCTAAATAAATGATCGCCTATAATAGCCCGCAGGTTCTTATACCACTTATGGTATAATATTAATGGCCATGAACCGACGGTTAAATATAATTTCTGTGGGAGGTTGTATGTGAATTTTCATTCTTTCTGTGTAGCTTTATTTTGATTTTTTCATTAACAGCCGATACTATTTTGTTAATAAAATTTAGAACATAACATTTAGTTGTTTGTTAAAAAAGTTTTACTATTTTAATAATAAAAATATTTCAATAAATTATCAACGATGAATACCTACCAAGTTTATTTAAAATTTATAACAAAAGTAAATAGCTTACTTCGTGTACGGATTGATTCGCAGTGATGAAATATTTAAATAAATCTGTAGAATAGAATAGTCTAAAGAAATTAGTTGTTATAATTTACATAAGTTTTCTTTTGGCACCAGTAAATATTATACTCCCTTCTTAAGAGCTCATACAGTTGCATCACTTACTGCAGCATACAGTGACGGTAAAATCTGCATATGTTTTTAGAATAATATTACAATAATTGCATGTACCTGATGTACCTACTAAAATATTGATGACAAAATGACTTTACCTTCGATAACCACCTACCATCAGAAAACAAGTTTTGTCGAATGTTTACTACAATAAAGAATACAATTCGTTAACAATCGATTGGGGGCTTCTTACATAAACTTAGATGTTATTGTCAATAGCTACGACGGACATGACGATATCATTTATTAATTTTGTTAGCCTTTAGCCCTATTTGTTAAATGTTTCAAGTGGTGGTTAAATTAAAAAAATAATTATATGTTTTATTATTTTTTGCATTAAATTACATTTTTGGTTTACATTATTCTATTTTATTTTTATAAATAGTTAATTAATAATTTATTTAATGCATTCTATTAATATAGAATACCTATAGGTATTTTAACTAGTGTAGTAAATGTTTTACGTATACTATACAATATTATAAGTTACGGTAAATAATATTTTTTCGTTAGGTACTATACGTTTATTTTCTATACGGTAGATCATATTATATAGTGTCTAGAAATGATACATGCGCCCTTGAACCTGCTCATAAAGACAATATTTCTGTACATTTATATCATATAATTCATATTCATATTATCATACTTCACATACCTACCTATTCAATAATAAGTAATAATAAACTGTAGACACGATTTTTCGTCTCATCGTGAATACTTGAAAATGTTACACCTGGGTAGGTACCCAGTGATGTATTGTTAAAAATATTCCTGCGGATATACGACTTTCAAGTAAGTAGCAGAAGTAAAAACCCTAGGTATCATTTAGTAAAAAAAAATCTTTCGAAATTATTATTTACTTATGCATCCCTTTTTATGAGTTATGGGATTTATGACTATTACTAGTATTACTTAGAGATATAGTCTATAGTCATATAGGTAGATACAATATTACAATAGTACCTACTTAATACTTTTGAATATAGTGTTTTTAATGGATATTTATTGTTATAGCAGGTACTTATCCAAGCCAACATCATGAAAACGTGAAACATTGATGACAATTATTACTATTCTTGGAAATTTAAATTCAGAAAAATGACATATCATATTGTACGTACTCATAAAGTAAAGAACTCAATGATTTAATCATAAATGATACATATTGTGGTAGGTAGGTATATGTAGAATTGGTTTTCAAAATAATTTTTGATATCGAAGTTTTGTTTTCATATCTCTAAAAACTATAATAAGTATAACCGTGTATCATAGTGCATTATGGAGTATATAAGCTAAAAAAAAAGTATAAACCGAGATGTGAGTAAATTCGTGTACCCGGGATTGGATTTACACTAGTGCAAAAGGAGCTTTGATCCAGGACATCATTTTTCATATATTTTAATGTTACCTATAACTTGAAATATATTATTATTATTATGTTGTTTTAATGGCTCTGATCCTTAATCCGGATATGCGTATGTTTCAAATACACCACTGCATATTGTAATATTCTTACCATTTATTAAATAATAAACATAATATACATGTTATAAATGTTATAATAATAATAATTGTCATTAATGCTGTAGCAACGATACGGTATTACGTCAGCGCCATGTGGTATTTAATAATAATAATAATATAATAGTGTAATATTAATCATTAATTTATACAATTATTGTAAGCCCCTGAATAGCGGACACGGGACACAGGACACATTGTTGTATTTTATACGGCAAGAGAGCTGTTGTTCCCGGCTAATTCAATCGCCCGACCTACGCGGAAGCCAAACAAGCGCAACAACACCGCCGAGTACAATATAAACGGGTGTACGGAGTACCTAAGTATACACACACGATTTTGATTTGATGTTCGAGCGGCGGAACGAATGAGATTTCGGAAATCATTCCGAGAGTGTACGCCGCGGTAGGCGAGGTGACCGCCGCCGCAGCAGGCGGTACACGTACTACAGGTACATAATAATAATAATAATAATAATAATATTATTATTATTAAACATGAACCGTCCTACCGAACCCGACGAAGTAATGACGACCGCCGCCGCTCACCGAGTTCAATCGACCTCGGTTTTTCGACCTTAATATAATACAGCGGATGTGACGGTGCGGCGTGCGTGATGTCGTGTCGACGCGAAACGAGTACGTTCGCGAATCGTATACGTATTGTATGTATCAACATAATAGAAATCATGGGTTAGGTTAGACTTAACACAACATAAATTCGACGCGATACATATAGGTACCCGGTATACCACCAGAGTGGTATCCTATGTATAATGCGTTAGTAAATTTTTGTCGATACACCGCCAACGCCACCGCTGTGCTAAAATATATTATATCGTTTATAAATATTATGATATTATGCAGATGTATAAGCTCTTCCGAAACAATGCCGTCGGGGGCGCCATTACACCGAAACGACTGGGGGTGCCAAAGTGCCTCTATTTGCTCGTGTTTTTTGATGACCATCGAACGCCAAACGGTTTCAATCACCATCGAGCTTACGTCAACATTGCAAATCAATTAAATATTGTTGATTTAAAATGTTTACTTTGATCGTACGCGCAAACGTCCCGTAATACGATGATTTGTTGAAATAATAAACAAAACAGTTTTGAATTTAATTATCACTAAATAATGTGAATGAATACGAAAAATATTTGCTCATTTCAAAATTGACGGGGGGGGGAGTAAGTACGTCCTTACGCAGCTACAAATCGCACGTCTAAGAGCAGTACCATAGGCGTCACAATAAAGTGGAAGGGGGGGTGGTTTTCTCGTGGCAGAGTTCCCCCTCGCGCGGACGTCCGTGTAGCGTGTAAAAATAGCATGCCTATAATCAAAGCGAAGGCCACGTTACAACGCTATAGGCCGCCCTTAAACCGTCGAAAAAAAAATTCATCCAAATTTCCGTCGGCGATTAGCCACTATTGCGGACGCAGACCGTCGGCCGTCTGCCCCTGAACAATCAAACTCTATGGGTACAGACGACGATATTTAATTGTTACGATACACGTTTCGCAACGAGTCTATAACGCAGTGTACGGTCAAGTCGACGATCATCGTCGTACTGTGCGGCGTTTCGTAATAATATAATCGCGTGGCGAAAAAAAAAAAAAAACCCAAACGCACGTTTGGCAGACGCGGACGGACTCGTACAACGCCATAGATAAGGAACTCGTGTCATCATCATCATAATATTACGAATCTCGTTTCACCGTTTTCTCGGTCGGCCGATCGACACGTTCCCGTAAAATAATACGTTTATCTTCGCGGTGTGCCGCCTAAAATGGTTTGCGATTTTTTTGTGCCCACGCCCAGAGCGGACCCGCCGGTCGTTGTTGCCCATACGTATTTTATTCCGTTTCGTTTCGGCGGCGTCCCTACACGACCGCGGACAGACCGTACGGCCCGAGAAATCCGTGCGACATTTACGGCGGCGTCTACGCGAAAATCGCGGCGTGGTGCCGTCGCCCCGCGTTATCGTCGGCCTCGGATGACGTCACCGCGACAAGACTTTCGGCACGAACGAGGCTAACGCCGCCGCCGCCGCTTTTTTTTGACGAGGTTTTCGACAACGTGGCGTTGTGCACCAATAAACCGTAATAACGAAAACGATAAAAAAAAAAAAAACACGTCCGACCACCGTCGTTCTCGGGCCTTGGGCCGTTGTAGTGTGCCTACTACTCGCGACCGATAAATAATAATCGTAACGATATTTGTTGTTACCGCCGTCTCGTGCGTACACGCACACTATCGTTCGTAACGCTATTGCCGCGTAAATAAAAAAAAAAATAAATAAATAAATAACGACGGTTCGTACGATTTCTCGGAGAAGCTGCACACTCCTCGATATCGCACAGGTCGCAAGTCCAAAAAAACGCAACAACAATCGTCGTGACGTCAACAGAAAAACGAAATCGAAATAATAATGCCCATCGTGTTATTCGTATAATATTATTATTATTATTGTTTTCGCGTAAGAGCGCAACCGCTAAACGGTGCAGCTCTCCGCGCGCAAAACGGGAATCGATACGAAAATACGGGAATCCGCGAGAAAACCGGAGAAAATCAAAAACCCAGCCGCCGCGACGGCGCGCGGGACCGCCCGCCGCTCGCAGAGGGGGGCTCCGCCGGGGGGTGGGGCCCGTTGAGCGGGTAGCCGCGGCGGCGTAGTCCTCTATTAACGTTATTATTACTATTTACTATATTACCGTCATCTCGCGCGGCGTCTGGCGCGCGCGTGAGATCGCACGCACTCACCGCCGGCGGAACCGCCTACCGACCGCGACGACCATAACAATATCGACTGCGGCGCGCTCTCTCGTCCGTCGCGCGATCGCGAGCGCGGTGAAGGGTGAACGCGAGCGCTCAGGAGAGTGTGTCGTGTACTACTATTATTATTATTATTATTATTATTATTATTATTGTTGCCGTGCTGCATTGCATCGTGCGCGCTCTCACACAACAGCGGACGATGTGACGGGCAGGGAAGACGGGAAGAAGAAAAAAATTTTACAAAACGAAAAGCGATTTTTTCGATCAAAATTTTTTTCCCCTTCGTTTCCCGTCGCGCCGCCGCCACCGCTGCTCGTTCAGTGCGCGCGTGTGTGTGTGTGTGTACGTGCTCGCGGAAAACTGCCGCCGCCGCGCTTCCGTCCGGGGGGCCCATATCGCATAAGGAAACGCGACCGACGACGACTACAACACTCTGCACTGCTGCCGCCGCCGCACTACCCCGACGGAGCCACCGACCGTCGTCATCTCCGCTGGCAACCGTGGCACAGCGAGGACGTGCTGCTGCCCCGACGATCGTCCGCGCCACCCGCAAGCACAGCCGGACGTCCTGTCCGTCGTCGTCCAGCCATCCGCAGTCCTCACCGTCGCGTCCACACCGTCCGCAGTCTGGCGTTTCGTCGTTCTGAAATGCCACTGTCGTCGGATTGCCTTTGCGTCCACCGCTGCGCACAACCAAAGCCGGACTCTTCGCTCTAAGATTACCTACATTATGGCCCACAATTGCGGTGAGTGCTCTCTTTGGACTTACTCGAGTTCGTGTCGGCTAACGATTAATTGATATTATATTATTATTATATTATCATACCCACCCGACTCACCTGGCTCTATCGCCGCTGCAGTATTAAGTTATAGGTAGTTCTCATAAGTCATTCTCTCGTTATCAGCTGACCAGTTGGCTTTAAAGCACAACTTTTGATCGAGTATCAGTAGCGGTTCTTCTTATACGAAACAGAATCGAATTTACCCAGACGACATTCCTGACATCCATTGATTTTGTGCTTTTAATTTCGATCCAATATTATCGGAACTTATGGTCACACGAGTTTATTTGTATTTACTATCCAATAACAGGCAATTACTTATATTTAAATTTTAAATTTTTCATTAACAATAAAATTAGGTAAGTAGGTAGATGCATCACTAAGAAATAATTTGTTTATTTGTATCTTTACCTAATAACAAAAATTGAAGTAAAATTAAAAATATGGATAAATTTGGATGTTAAGCTTAACGATTGCCTACCTAAATACTTTTATTCATTAAAAATCAAAATATCTTGATATATAATAGTTTTAAGTTAAATTGTTAAATAACTATTTAATTACCTAAAACTAATCAGTTTATACAGATTATTATTAATATTATTACATTTTACCTATTTGTTTTCAATTATTTGCAAGCTGTCTGCTTAATTAATTAGAAAAAAATATAAAAACTATTCATAGCTTTATTAGGTAGGTATTTAATTAATAATAATAATTTCCTTAAAGTTTTCCCAACGAATAATATCAACTTGAGCATTTGCATTTGTCAATAAACCTTGTGTTAGATAGGTGGACCGTAGAGAAGCATTTATATCATATCTGTTCTTTTTACATCATTATTTTTTTGTTTATTATCTTTTTTCACCTACCTGTATAAATTTCAATTTGTGATATTTATGTAGGTGTCTAATTATATATTTAAATTTGTTAAAATTAGAGATAAGAATTTGTTATCATGTACATATTGTGAGTTCAAGAGTATTAACAACTACCTATTCCTATATAACCCCATGTAGGTATAGATTCTGATCAATTATTATTAGTGTGTATCGCAGATATTTTATGGATTATTTAGATCTTAATATTAGATGTTTTTAATAAATAAACTACCTACTTAAGTTATTACTTATTTCTGTCTTGTATACACTCTAGATACTAAGTAAAAAGTATCAGAATGCATTTTCCGTAAAATATTTTTTTGTTAATATTACACTACACCGTCTTATAGGTTTGTATCTCATAATTTAAGTACTAATTAAATTTAGGAATAATTAGTATGTAGGTACCTACCTATTTTTTAAATTAATTTTCTATTGCTGAAATGAAGCAATACCTACCATCAAAAACTATGTATATATATTTTAATAATATGTTGAATGAAATAGTGCTAAACCTTTGTTTGGTTTTTATTACTTTTTGGAAATACTTATATTTCTTAGAATTTAAATATTAAACAATTATAAATAATATTATCGATATTTTAATATGTACATGTGTTAACTACCTATAAGCACATGGTACATCTAAATTATTCTGTAAAATCAATACCTAATTCATAATTTAGTTTATTAAACAATACATTCTAAATTTATATAAATTTTTATTTTCATTTTAACAGTTAAAAAATAAAATATATTGGTTATTGGCTACCTACTTATTGTGCATCATTATAATCTTATTTATTAATCGGGTTTATGAATGTTTTTTGATATTCAGTAAATTGTGAGGAAAATTGTAAATGATTTTATTATAGAACATGTTGTGTTGGATTTGGATTCATTAACTGATTAACATTTTATTTATATGATGTATACAATTTTAAAATATTATGTGAATACCTAAGATTAATGAATATTTTTGTAATTTATATTTTCATGTTTTTATTTATAAATATTTTTCCAGGTGCTGTAAGATTTTAATCTGATTTTCAACAACATAAATACTTGTAAAAACTAAATTTTTTGCCATGGTTATGGTAACTTTCATGAACCACAAACTTTTAATGTACGTATAATCCAAAGAATAATTAACTATGGATAGTAGAAGATCATGGAAGGGACAACTGTCGCTGAAGGAATCAGAACATCGCAGGTATTCAGATTCAGAAGAACATAAGAGTAAAACATCAGCATCTAATAATTCAGGTAAGAATTTATATTGTATTAAAATCATTTTGAAATTATTGAAATTTTAAAACACTGGTCATTTTATTCTTAATAATTAAATTAATTTATTTGACTACTTGATTGAACTAAATTAACTGAATTAAGAAGTTTATACTATTGTTAAATTTGAGGTATGATAGTTAATTACTAACTATAATAATATATATACTAGCCTTCAACCTATATATTAAATAAAATCCATGTTAATTTATTT
>VUJU01001528.1:5930-31414 GCA_009835225.1 Aphis craccivora | reverse complement strand
TTTTTATAATAATTTGAATTTATTTAATAAATAATGCATTTTTTGGTATTTTTAGGGCATTTTTTAGAGTTTTTAGGTCATAAATGCATTTTTTGAAAGGGAATTTTTTGATATTTTTTGGGCATTTAAATCCAAGCCCTAAATATAAGACTAGTTAATTACATTTTAGTTGTCTATTCATCTATTCAATTAATCAATTTTTATAAGTAAATTATAGTTTGTATAGATATTCTTTTATTAATTTTAGTATTTAATTTTCAACGTATGTTAGCTTTAGTACTGCAAACACAATACAAAATTACAAACTCGTGCAAAACAAATATTGTTGTTTACACCTTCATAATAAAAAGTAATGTTTTAGTATACTGTAGATTGATATATACTGAAGTTTTAGTTTCAAAAATGTTTATCTCTTGATTTATGGATGGAAGATACTGAGTTTATTTTAAGTTTATTGCTTTAGATATTTCATTGTTCATTAGCTTTTAAATGTGTTAGTAAAACATTATTGCTATGCTGTACAATTTTTAAGAAATTAAATTGAATGTATTTTTCACCCAAAAATAAATAATTTTTTTGTTCTTAACCTATATTTTTGGTTAGGTAATTAATATCAATTTTCTTGTTTGTTTTAGTTTATAAGTAATTTAATTCTAGTTAAAAAAAAAATTGTGTAATCATTGAGTCTTTTTATCATCATATCACTTGTATGAATATTGTATTAGTTCAATACTACTGTATGAAATGAATTTCACGTTAAGGTATCTATACACATTTTTTTAATCTTATTATGCTGTTTTATTTTAAATACATATCTGAGAATACAATAATGAATTGTAAAAATCCAAAAATAAATTGCAATTATTAATCGATAGATTATAAAATGTTAAAAATATAAAATTGAATACTTCATTATTAGCTTCAGTCTATAACCATTCTGTATATAATACTATACACTATATATTATCTGGTAGTTTCAAGTATTACATTTTAATTATAACTATGTATCTGCAATGTATTCTTATTTGTTCTAATGTTCATTATATTCAAGAATTTATATCATTAATTTTTTACAATCAGTAAAATTATAAGTAGATAATATTATACTATCCTACAAATAAAATTGGGTTTTTGAAAATTTGATTATGATTTATGATTTATATTAAAGGTAAAGTGTACTTCTTCCATCTACTTCTATATTTGAATGTATTTTTGTAGCTTTAAATTAGTCTTATATAAATTACCAATTTTACTACTCATTTTTTAGTATCTCTAAAGAAAAATTAATTTATTCTATTTAGTTTTTATAAGTATGTTATTTGAAAATTAAATCAACATTAATATAAACGTTTGTATAGTTATCTATGTATTTTGATATTTATAAATTATAAATATATATTAATGCCAAGTAAAATGAAACAAAAATCAATGACATTCATAAAACATTGGCACATGGTTTATTTTCTTGGGATTTTGGCAGATTTAATACTAATATTTAGTAAATTTGAGGTCGTATGTCACTGTTGGTGGCATTCATTCTTTTTAAATTTTAGCTATTGCACATAATATTTGTCTTTCATCTTTCAAATATCTGCAATATAAATATTATCCTAAACAAATGATTTTATATTGTTTGAAGTATAATATCAAATATATTTAGTTATTTGTTGGTAGTGAAGATTTATTAAATATTAGAACAGACCTTATGTTTGGTTTTATATTATATATTAGAACAGAAAATTAAATTTAATAAGTTATTGATTCATTATTATTTTTTTTAATTTAGTATGTATTTAAGGTGTCTATATGACTATATTATATATACTATTTATACCTAACCTAACCTAACCGTGCCTGTTTGTCCATGATTTTCTTTACCATTGTTGATTTGATAAAAATGTTAAAGCTTAAAATAATTATAGAAACAAATTACTACTAAACCAAAAACAATGTATTTATACTAATATTTATTATATTATATAATTCAAATCTTTTATTATTCTTTCAATTACTATTTTTAAATTAGCTGACAATATGACCCTTTTTAATGTTTATGATTTTAGTAGGTGGTCTAAATTTGAACATTTTATTATACTATATGACATTAATAATTATTACCTATTCGTTCTATTTATTTAAGAATCACAAGTGACATGTTTTTAATACATGATATTATATTTATCAATTTAAGTACCTATTCTGATAAAAATAAATAATTGTAATGTATTGTGTTCTTAATATTAAATAGTGTTGGCAGTTTCTAAATAACATTTTGGAAAAATGTACATTTTAAAAATGTACAGACTTAATCAGTTGAAAATATTTTATACATAATACATAATATACATTGTCTAGTTTTTATTTTATAATTTCTTTTTTTTTTACCCAAGTTATCTAAAGCACGTGCCAATTAAATTATCTACCATGTATATATATATATATATATATATATATTTTTTTTTTATAAATATGTATAATGTATATAAGTGTAATCTTGTCCTCTTAAATGTATCATGTGACTAATTTGGTCAAACACTTAAGAGCACGCTCTTTACTATTTCATGTTATCTATTTTTTAGTACAAGGTTCGTGATTTTCTGTAACCATTTTATTTTATTTGAATACTAGTCGTCAGAGGTATAAGTTGTAGGTTTCATTAATAATTTATATTTAAAGCTATTAACATTATATTACTGTTAAATATGTGCTATGTTAATTCTTCTTTATTTGTTTGTGAGCAAAATACTCATTTAAACAATAAAACTGGTGAGTTGTGTATAAATTGTATATATAATATTTTTACATTCATCTTTTTTTAATTTAATAATGACTTATTAATTATTATTGACTAAATTGTTCGTCGAGTATTAGATATATTTAACAAGGCATTCGGCATATTACGTTTTTAGTAAATCATAATTGTTATATTTTTTCTCATAACATTTTACTTCACACACCATTTAGTGGACACAACTACATTAACTTGATGGATGATTTACAATTGAAAATATTGCTTGGGGACTACACCATCAAATAAAATTATATTTATTAGTTTATTACATTCAAGTTAATATATTTTTTATATAGGTACACTGTAGTACTTTGACATTATGTTTTTATATTTTGAATGCTAAAATATTTCTTTTTAAGCAATTCAATTTTTATAAGGATTTTTTATTCAAAACATTTTTACAGTCATTATTTATTTGTTTATAATATTTTGTTACTAGTTCTATCCTAACATTATTTATTTTGTTATATATGATCTTATTTTAAACACATTAGATAATGTTAAACTTTAATTATTCAGAATTCACTGTATTTTTTATTATATTAATTATAAAGTGTGGTTGTTTCATTAAGGATAGTAATTAAAAGGACGCCTCACACACACTTTTTATAGTCAAATTAAATAAAAGTATAAAGGAAAATTAAAATTTTAAATTTTATATTTAAATAAGTACTAACTAAAAGTATTTTGAAAGTGGTTTCATGACAATAACAAGTATCAACAATGACTGTTGCACAATGCATAATAAAAGAATTTATAAAAAAAGATTTTGTGAAAAAAGGACTACTTAAGTTACTCTCGTACAAGGTTTACCTAATCTTCAAATAAATATGAATTTTGTACATTGGTTTTTATTAAATGTTTTATTTTTTGCAAATTAAATATATTTTTAATAACATGTAATTTTATTTTAAAATAAATTATAATGCTCAGCTCATATTTCAGAGTAATGCAGTTTTAGTTGTACATGTATATTTTGAATAACGAGATTTTCTATTCCCATTAGGGTGATTTTATTTCTTTAATTACAGTTAAATAATTAAATACTTTATTAAAAATTGTCGTTATGTAGATTTAATTAAAATTTAATTATTAATAGATTTTTCTAACTACTATGAATAGCGTATGAAGTTAAAGCAAAATTATTTATTTTGTAATTTTTATATTACAATTTTAAATGACAATAAATACTAAATAGTAATATAGCTTATTTACTATAAATTAATATTTTCTCATATCTTAAATGATTTGTCTATTAATAAAGTTATTTTTTTTATTTATTACTAAAATATATATGTATTTCACTAAACAAATATTAAACCTACAAAAAAAATTGTGTAATATTAGTATTGTGTGTGTTTGTATAGATACATAAGTACCTATGCTTGTTTTAGCAATGTATTTGTTTAGATTATGTTAGAATTAGATTTGAAACTATTGTATTTATAGATTCATCGAGATAACTTAAACTTGTACTTAAAAATAATCACCATAAATGTGCTAATTATAACTTATAATTATTATCTTACTGTTTTTTTTTAACAATATAGTTAATTTATCATACTCTTTTGATATAAATCCATATTATGTATTATATCAGTAGTTACCAAATGTAAATGCCAGAGGTCATCTAACCACTTATTGAAAGTATTATCATGAATTATATATGATTATTCTAGAAAATCAACATATCACTAAAGATGTACAAAAAAAAAAAAAAATATATATAATAATAATAAAAACAGATTATTTTTTTCGCTATAATTTATTGAATTGATGTTTATTATAAATTTAACATACTAAATTTTAAATCATTTACTTAAATATTATTCAATCTTATTGATTTATAATATAATAATGTATTATTATACTTATAGATTAAAATATCATTTAGTTTTAGATTTCAATAATTTTATCTTCTATGTGATAGTAATTTTTTTCATTATAATTGTATAGAATAAGTACAAACTTTTTTTATTTATGTTAACAGAATTATCAAATCTAGTTTTGATGCGCAACAGTACTTTGGGGCAGTCAGCACCTTCATTATCAAATAGTTTGGTGTGTGAAAATAAAATAATGTACTTTTTTTTATTTAATTTGAAATTTAATATCATCTGGTTTATTTTTTAGAGAGAATTACATGTTACTGGAGGATCTGGAAGACGTTCAAATAAGGCTAGTCACAGAAAAAGTTTTATATCAAATACATCACCCACATTACCAAGATGTCACTCTCCAATGTCAAGTAAATTGTTTATAAATAATATGTTAAAAAAAATTTTGTTAATTAATACATTTATTTTAATTATTTTGAATTCAGGTAGTCCACTGGAAAGCCCCAAAGTAGTTCACTCTCATCCTCATTTTCCATTTGTTTCGATAAAAAGGTAATTATTGGTGCAATAAGAAAAATTTTTATGATTTTTTGAAGTTTTCTTTAATTTTATTAGTGACTATCATATTGTGTGTGTATAGTTTATATTTAACTATTTAAAATTGTCTTCAAATGTTTCCATGTATTAACTTTCTAGGCCATACAATTTACTCAACACAGATTGTCGTGATGGAAGAAGGTGGTCTGTTGCTTCATTGCCATCATCTGGTTATGGAACTACTTCTGGAAGTTCAAATGTTTCAGTAAGTGTTAAAAATCAAATGTGAAATTAGCAGAATAATTTTGAAAAACAATTTTGATTTCCAGTCTCAGTGTTCCAGTCAAGAGCGTTTACACCAGCTTCCAAATATGCCAACATCTGACGAATTACATATGTTTTCTAAACATTTTTCATCCAATGATAGCACTCATAGTGCAGAGGAAGATAATATAATTTATCGTAAACCCCGTTTCAATCGCCCACGTTCAAGAAGCTTAAGGTTAATGATCAATTTATTAAATCTGTGTGAGTATAAGCTTTTTTTTAACATTTGGCTTTGTTGCAGCAGTCCAAGCAGATCACCTGTACTTGATAATGATATTGTTATGATGAATGTGCTTTATAAAGATAGGTTTCCCAAGGTAAAATTTAATCTTGGTGCTTAAATATTTAATATACTGTATTATAGTAATTATTAATCGTACAATTATGCATATATTTAGGCTACTCATCAGATGGAAGAACGTTTAAGGATGTTTATAAATGAATATGAAAAACTAAATTTAGAGCACATAGAAATATCAGCAGACGCTGTACCTATTGTTAGATTTGTTAATCATCAGGTGTTAGAGATAGCTAGAGATTGCTTAAAAAAGTCTGAAGAAAAATTAATAACACGAGGGTACTTTTATGAAATGTCAGAAAATTTGGAGTTATTGTTGGCTGAAGTATGTTATTTAAAAATAATGTCTAAAAATTCATTAAATAAAAATATTTGTTAAAATATTATAGGCGAGAGAAAAATCTGAAGAAGCCACTGCACTTTTGACAGGAACAATGAAAAAATTGTTATTAATAATATCCAGACCAGCTAGGTTACTTGAATGCTTAGAATTTGATCCTGAAGAATTCTACCATTTGCTAGAACAAGCTGAAGGTCAAGCTAAAATCTGTCAAGGCATTAAGGATGAAATACCACAATATATAATAGGAAAATTAGGCTTAAATCGTAATTCTGTTGATGGTATGTATATATTTATGTTATAGTTATTCATTTTCTCACAATGCATTTTTCATAACTTTTTAAAATATTCTATTTATTTTCTAGATATTGATGTAAACTTTCATAAATTAGATGAATATTCTTCGTCTTTAATGAAAAAAACTCAACAACAAAGTACTAAAAAAGATACATTTTCTGCTGTAAGTAAATATTGATTTTCTATTATTATTTCTCATTTTTTTTACCGTGTATTTATTAAATTTTTAGGCACCTTCAGAAGTTGATTTTGATGTAATTAAATTGATCTCTAATGGTGCGTACGGCGCCGTGTATCTTGTAAGACATAAACAAACTCGTCAACGATTTGCAATGAAAAAAATTATCAAGAATAATTTAATGTTACGTAATCAAATTGAACAAGTATTCGCTGAACGCGATATCATGAGTTTTACTGATAATCCATTTGTAGTCACCATGTACTGTAGTTTTGAAACAAGGGTAAGTGATTGTAACTAAATCATGAACTATATTAAAATATGTTAATTATTATTTTGTTTTTCTAGAAACATCTTTGTCTTGTAATGGAATATGTTGAAGGAGGTGATTGTGCATCTCTTTTGAAAAATATTGGCCCTTTACCGCCAGATATGGCAAAATTTTATTTCGCTGAAACTGTACTTGCTGTTGAATATCTTCATAATTATGGAATAGTGCATCGTGACTTAAAACCTGACAAGTACATAAAAAATTCTTTTTCTTAAATCTTTAAAAAAATGAATTTGAATTAATTTTTTTTTCAACTTTTCAGTCTTTTAATTACTGCATTAGGCCACATAAAACTGACTGATTTTGGATTAAGTAAAATGGGTTTGATGTCATGTAAGAAATTTATTACCCAACTATGCAGTAATAATATTTTTATTTAGTAATAATTAATTTTATATTTTTATTTTAATAGTGGCAACTAATTTATACGAAGTACATGTAGACAGAGATACTCGCCAATTTTCTGACAAACAAGTTTTTGGTACACCTGAGTATATAGCTCCAGAAGTGATTTTAAGGTATGTATAGTATATGCGTATATTATTAATGAGACTGTGGTTAAAACACTTGTTATATTAATAATACATATGCAATAATAATTATTTTGAAATTTTTATTAAATTTCACAAAAATAATATACATTTTCAGACAAGGTTATGGTAAACCAGTGGATTGGTGGTCTATGGGAATAATATTATATGAATTTTTGGTAGGGTGTGTACCATTTTTTGGTGAAACACCCGAAGAACTTTTTGCCCATACTGTAAATGGTAGGAATATAGAATTAATGTTTATTAATTGAATTTTTTAGTTAATGATTATATTTGTTATAGATGATATTGAATGGCCAGATGAAAATGAATGGCCAATTCAGCCAGAAGCTAAAAATATAATATCATCATTGCTGCAACAAAATCCTAGAGATCGATTAGGTACTGGCGGATCACATGAAGTTAAAGATCATCCTTATTTTTATGGAGTTGATTGGAATTCATTATTGAGACAAAAAGCTGAATTTATGCCACAATTGGGCAATGAAGAAGATACTAGTTATTTTGATTGTAAGAATAATATATATTATTATGTCAAATATTGTGCTTATTTTAAATAATAATAAATTTTAATTATTTTAGCCAGAAGTGATCGTTATAGCCACGAAATTGATGAGGATACAGATGATGATTCATTGATTTTGGGTACATTTTCATCCTGCTCACCACAGTTCAAAAAAGTAGCAAGTAAATTGTCCATGAGTAATGAATATCCATCATTATCTCCTTCGGTAAACTATAAAGATGATTCTTTATCTATTAATACTGGTAAGAAAACCATATTTTACTATCATTATTTAGTTATATGTTTAGTTTTATAATATAAATTTATTTTAATTGGAAAAATTTTTATTTTAGGTATGTTTGATACATCAGCATCAGAAGGAGAAACAGTTGATGAAAGTTTAAAATCACCTGTAGCTAAGAAAATAACATTTGACAAGTCACAAAATGAAGACAACGATAATACTCAAATTAGTCGTAGGCGGCGCTTATATAGTAAAGAAAGTATACCGAAATTCTCAATTTCGATAGAAGATGACAGATCTCCGTAAGCCTTTAATGTTATTTATCATGCTCATGTATCATACTAAATAATGAAATATAGAAAACATTTTTCTTATTTTATTTTTTCGCTTTGAAAACTTGATTTGAACTGGAGTCATGTCATGAATATACATGATATGTATAAATTGAGAATATAAAATATACATGTCTTAAATGCATGAAAATATAAAATAGTATCTAAATAATTTAATTAACATTCATTAATAAAATTAAAAACATTAATTGGTGTTTTATTGTTAATTTGTTTGATCTATAAATAAATTTCACATATAATATTGTGAATTGGGAGAATATATTTTCAGAATTTTATTTCTATCTTTATTTTATACTATTATAATATGTTACATTTTTATTTATTTTATTTTTTTCATTTTTACAATTCATTTCAGTCAAGTTTTAATCTTTGCCAAATTTAAGATGGCCCATGTATTTAACTTGTAGTAGTAGTTATTGAACAATTATTGTTGGTTTACAAATTTGTAAACCTTTTAAAATTTGGCTCTATTTATGATATACAAAAATTTGTAGTTCGAATTTTCATACAACATGATTAATTTAATTTATCTGTTCAATTGATCAATTTAGCTCATGGGTTTATTCTTTTTAGACTAAAATTTTACTTTAAATGTATGATACACTTTTAACCCAAAATCAGTTATAAAAAAAATTACGTTTTATATCTTTAAATCCATCTTTTATTCGTTGAAATTGTGATTGGTAAAAACAACAATCATTTGTTATAAATAATAGTACATAATTAAATTTTATTTGTCCTTAAATTTTCTTACATTACCTATCAGTATTATAAACATTATTGTATCGAAAATATAATAATAATTATTATATTTAGTGCATACTGAATGTGTAAATAACTAAAATTAATGATAAAATCAAAAAATAAAATATTGTGTTGACTTTATTTAAATTTGAGAAAATACCTAACCTCTATATATCTTTATGCGTTTTAAAATACATAAAATTGGCAATTTTACTTGATACCAAAATTTATAATAAGTATTTAATTGTGATATAGTTTTACATATTGTTAATTATTTTTGAATGAATGATAGCATTTTTCGTGATTTATTCTTAATTACAATTAAGATGTTTTTACAATTGCATAATTATTAATGATGTATCACTTTTTAACATAAATCTTAAAAAACATTTACTACTCAATTGAAGTATATTTTATAAATTAGCACTTTTAATTTTTAAAGGTAATGATAATATATCTCTTTAGATTCATTCTTTTTATGTTAGACAATACACATCACCGCTAAATTACCAAGTTTTGAATCTTTCTTTCATTAGCTCATATAAATGTGGAGCATTCACACACACACACAAAACAATATTTTTGAGTATTATATATTACTAAAGTAAATTGTATATATATTTAAATCATAATCTTTAATAATTGTATTTATAAAGTTTCAAAAGTATGTGCATGACTTGTTAAACGCTATCAAAAATGTAGTTTGTGCGTATTCGTTTTTTTTTTGCCTTGATATTTGCTTTTAATTGCTACTTTTCTGATGAAATAATTTTCGTAATTATTTCTAAAATAGTAGGAATTATTTCTTCTTTAATTTAACCTGCTACACAGCGAAAAATATATTTTATTTTTAAATGTGTTATCTAGGATTAATTGAAGAACTAAGTACTCTTAAAACTTTGATAATTTTAATTTTATCTTATGTTTTTAAATTGAATGATAAACATATATTGTCATTTATAAATATATTAAAAATGAATCTTAAAATATAAATTTTTAATTATCTTTTTTTAGCTGTTTATCTAATTTGTGTAGTGTCTGCACTTGAAATGTTAACTTTAAGAGTAGTTATTGATTATTAAGTTACAATTCACTGATTTTTGTTGTGCGTATTAAGAATTTACTATACATAATTTAATATTGATAATTTTATACACTATGTATGTTAGTGGAATGCTAAATAACTTTTAGGCAAATTTAACTTATTAAAATACAATTGTTTTAAATATAAAATTAGACTAAATAATTCATAATATTTAAAATGATTCATATTAAATTAATTTTATTATTTTATAACATATTGTTTAAATATCTTGGTATTTAATTTGACATCTAGAATTGATTCTAGTTAAATAAAATTCTATCAGTAACACATTTCATAAATTGAGTTGAGTAAAAGGAAAGAAGTAATGCAATAACAATAAAATATATTTTTATTTGATTCATATCATTCTTCTAATTTTCCAATATACATTATTTTTCATATTAATGTACTAATTTGAAATCTGAAAATATAATTATTAAATTACATCAAAGTTTTATTTATACATTATATTATTTTGTACAATTTTGTTTTGTACAATTTCAATTGCAAAATAAGCAAGTGAATTGGAAGAACGTATAAATGTAATATCTGTTACATATTATAGTCTGTTATACTTACTATTTTATATTCTGTTATTTGTTCTTTTTTTGCCATTCATTATTTTTTTTTAATAAGAAATCATTTCTTATCCTATTTTTTTCTGTGACTTAAATTGTCCACTATGTATTTAATAGTCATTTTTTTAATAATTCATTAAAAAAATAACATAATATACACAATATAATAGTAAAAAAAAAATTGTTTTAATTTTTGTTTCAATTTATTATTTTTTATTATTATTTGAATGATGCTTTATCAAACTTTAAAATATTTTAAAATTATTATTAAAATGTGTAATTTAAAAACTATATTTAAATTTGTTTTAATTAGTTGAGTTATATTGTGTGGTTCTTTTATCAAATCACACTCATTATATTGAAATCAATGAATGTTTTTGAAAAGATTTTTTGCATAGGTAGTTTCAATTCGAAATAAAATAAAAATTTATATTTTTTGTTAATTTTCTGTATTGTAATAAGAGTATAATCATCTATATTATTGTAAGTATTTAACACAAATAATAGATGTTCCGGTTAAATGCTATTAAGGATAATCATAATCAAATTTCATTTTATAACTATCATTTCTTTTAATACTAGGTTAATAAACACAAATATGATTTAAAAATAATTTATTAAATTCTAGCAGTTTGACTTTGTCAAAATTTCAAAATGCTTTATTTTTAATTGATAAAAATATTAATTAAATAATATCATACCTAATCTTTTTTTAAATTTATTATTCAATAATTTTTTGTAAAACATATTTTAAATATTATACATTTATATAAATAAAAATAAACTAAATTCTATTATAAACTTTATACACTTACACTCCTCGTTTGTAACTTTTTGTCTAAATAACAATTATTTATACAATTTCTGGTTTATGAGAATGAGGTTAACAAGTTTAATCTACTGTGTTTGTTACACTAACTCATCAGTTCAATGTTTTTCTTCATTAACAATTTCAAAATTGTTCACTACTCGCTTATGAAATGTATACATAATACATATTATAGTTCTTAATTTGGAATACCTATATATATTTAATTTAATTATTTTATGTTAATACATAATCAAGAATAATTGTTTATTCTGAAAAACTCAAATATTTTAAGATTTAGTATAAGATGTATATTGTATAGTATGATTTTATTTCATGTAAATTTTTTTGTCTTTTTCAAATATTTTATTATTTATTTATTTTTTTATCATTATTAGATGTTGATTGTATTATTTGGATTTTTAGAAACAATATTTTTATGCAAAAACTATTTTAATGGATTATAAATGTTTTGTATAATAAATTATTAGTTTTTTTTTTATTAATCTTTTTTCTGTAATGAATTACGTTAAATTATGTTTTCAGGCAATTAAGGAGTTTATCAGAAAATGAGTCTGATGATCCTTCATCAGAAAAAAAAGAGGAATTCCTAAGTTTACCTGTAACTACTAATCTATGCCCCACTTTACCACCTTCACCAAGTACTTCAAGCATGGCTAAAAGTCACAAAAACAATTCTCTTGGTGGTCAACGGGCAAGATCTGTCATCAAGAGTTTTTCAGCCACCGGATTGTCTCTGATGATACCTCCTGGTTTGTACACAATGATTAGTGAATATGTATTTATTGTAAAGTTAACAATTTAATTTTTACATACTTGTTGTTTTAGAATCCAGTAACAATGGATTGCAAATGAAGTCTCCAGGATCTTGTAGTGCATTAAACTCACCTTGTCGCGATGCACCTTTAATCACCAGTTTGAAGCCACCAATTATATTGCGCAGAGGCCCCTCAGGCTTTGGGTTTACAGTTAATACTATTCGTGTATACTATGGCGATAGTGATTTTTACACTATGCACCATTTAGTAATGGTATGTAAATATGTTTGTTATAACATTTATCTATACATGTTATCTGTTCATAAGCTGTATGTAATTAAATATAATCTAGTACAAACCACTTGTAAATACCAATTTATCTAATTTTTTAATATTAGTATCCAATATGTCTTTCACACCTTGAGAACATTGTTTGTCTCGAGTGGATTTTCAACAATTCTAAAGAATTATACATATATACGTCATCAAATATCACAATATTTATAATAGAATTGTTTAATAAATGTTGAATTGTATAGTCTATCTAACAATAGACATCATCTTTAATTGGTAATTTTATAATATTGTATATAATATATTTTTAACTAATTTGATTAGCTTGAAAAAATGAGAAATATTGGTTTTGCTGTAATTAATATGTAATAAGTAAGAAAAATCTAATGTATTACCTATATATAAACTTTATACTCAGTTTAAAATTTGAAATGAAAAATAATGTTCTTTAGAGCCTAATATTTTATATAATCTTATAAAACTAGTAACTATTTAATAATATAAAAATACTTTTATTAATTTTGAAAATCAATATTCATTGATATCGTATAATTTATTGAGTATAAATTTATAAACTTATTTTTTTTTTTACTTAGATTGAAAATTAGATTTGTCTATTCTTAAAATTTATCCTTTTTAGTATCGAACATACAACAATGTTTGTGATTACCTATTTATTATGAGTATGATATGGAACATTCACCAATACTTAATTATTTTATTACCTGTGATGGAATGTTAAACATTTTTTTATTGCAAAGCCACATTTTACTTCTCTGTAACATGTGGTATCAGATACCAAGGTACTCGTGATAGCTATGTAATAAAAATTAAGTTTTAAAGTCTCATACAAATAATGTGATTTGCATTATTTTCGTTATTATATTTATATAAACGTATATTATTTGTTAATCTTGCCTAACCTCGGATTCTTCTCTATTTGTCCGTGTCCTGCACAACGATGAGGGGTTTCCGAAATTTGCACTCTAACTAGGAAACACAATTAATACTGCTATATATTCAACGAATTATCATAATTATTATTGGCATAAAGAAGGGGGGGAGGATGTGTGGTCAGTATGTATTTAGGTCGTATTAGCTTTTGGTTTGGTATAATATGAATTATGATTATTGATTATACATTGCAATGGCGTGTTGAACTAATTTTTGGTGAGAAGCATAAATGTATACAAAAGGTGGCTGCACCCTAACCCATCCCGAGAACTTTTTTAATACCAATTCCGCCCCGGTTAAAAACAGTATAATTAAAATAATGATAAATAATATGTATAAATATTGATGTTATAAAATGCATATAAAATATAAATATTCATAATATTAGTACATCTTCATAACGTAAACGAAATTCAAAATTCAAATTCAATAAATATTAAATAGTTAAAGTCAAACTGGCATATTAAGTCATATATATATAAAAGAAAATATTGATATTGTTAAATTTGATTATTTGGCGCGATAACTGAAAGCATATTATCTTTATTTCAAAAATAATATATTATTATTAAATTCGATGGTCGATTAATTTGTACATTTTATATAACTTTAGTATAATATAAAAAGACTTGACACAGGACGGAATTAGTATATCCATTAAAAAAAACCCGGGACGGAACATGTATATATATCTTTAAATTCAATTTTTATGTTTGGGATGGAACTCGGATACAGTCCAATGAGAAATAATTATCGATTCCACCGGCTATTAATTCCGCTGACTACTACTGTTCATAATATTAACACATCGATTCCGCCGGACACTGTTTATCTCCTCCCCCCCTTGTATATGTATTTTAAAATATAAAGTACATAATAAGAATAAAATAATAATAATTGTATAATTCAAAACTAAAATGTATACTCTAATTAATATATTATAAAATATTAAAATGTATGTATAATGTATATAGTCTGAATTGTATAAATGTATAATACATACACGTATTAATTATACTAAACATTTTAGTTTTGAATTATTATCATTTTATTACTATATAGTATAATATAATGTAAGACTGTATTTCAAAAAATACATTTACAAATTACAAGGGAGGGTTAAACAGTAGCCGGCGGAATCATTATGTAGATATTATAAATGGTAGCCAGCAGAATCGATATACTCGTACGCCCAGCCCAATAAGTTGGGTACCTTTTTAGTCCTCATTTACCATCCTATTGGCATTGAATTCACCTCAACAAAAAAATGTTTAGTTACAAATAAATGCATATATTTGTAGACATATTCGTATAATCGTATATGTATATATAACTACTTAATTAATTTCTTAAAATAAAACTCAACAGTGTTTTATGCTGTAAGTTACACTGATATGACACATATTTATATGCATAGTACCTTTACTACGCCACTGGTGCATCGCTATGATTACTCTAAGCTGGATAACAGATGAAATCATTATGATTTGAAGTGTAGTTTGTTAATATAATTGTGTATGTATGTGTTTTACAGGCGGTGGATTCCGGAAGTCCGGCGTTCGAAGCGGGCCTGAGCCCTGGCGATCTGATTACTCATGTAAACGGAGAACAAGTTCAAGGGATGAACCACACACAAGTATTGCAGCTCCTGTTGTCCGGTGGTGATAAAGCTACCTTGCGATCCACGCCACTGGAGTTTACGACCATCAAGACCGGTGGACGGCGCCGGGAACCTGGCCAGAGCAAGTTGGCATCGAACTCCAGGCACAAGGGTCTCGGGTTCGCGCATCATTCCCACCGACACAAGAGGTCGCAGCGCAAGGACATACCGGCCGGCGAAAGCAGACGCCGGCAAAAGTCATCGTTGTTCCGTCGGATTAGCACCAAATGCACGCCCGACTATCAGCAGGTACGTACGCGGTCGATGCGTTTATCGCACCACGGCCGAGCTTTAGATGGGATTTGCGACGATATTTTATCGTCGCGTTTGTCCGAGAAAAGTCTTTCCAAGAGTTTGATTTGAGTGAAGTCCTAGTTTTTAATGTCGGATGTGTAGTTGAAATTCTTTCGATAACTCGATAAGCAATATATAAAGTAATTTTTTTGTAAGCGAAATAATCTCGATGGGCGATAATTGACGAGATCATATTGATATGATGGAAACAGAAAAAGTGAACAATAATTTCATGATATTATAGTTGTAACGTATATCTCACTGTCCGGTAGGTGTTTTACACTGTTCGTAACATGTGTTTTAATCGACATTATTACTACGACGTAAAGTTGATTTTTCTACTAATTTTCATAAAAAATGTATGGCGTAACTAACAACCGAGGGTTTGAGTTGTGAAAACGATTGAGATTTGAGATCGGTGGTCGAAACAAGTTTATTCTTATAAGTTACGCGCAACAGTGATATTGACGGCGTGCCGTTTGTTTGTTCGCAGCTTACCATCATCGGAAACCGATCGCCCGTCGCAGGCGGTGCCGCGACGCAGGACTCGGTGGCAACAGCGGTGGCGACATCGTCGACGTCCGCGGACTACTCGTCGTCGACCAGCTCGTCAAGTTCGTCGTCCAACTCGTCGCCGACGGTGACGCCCAACTCGCCCACGCCGTACCAGCGGCCGTCCACGCTGCACGGGCTCAAGCACAAACTGCACTCGGTGACGAAAAACCTGCACTCGCCGAACCGGCGCAAGTCCGTCGGCCACATTCCGCTGTCGCCGCTGGCCCGGACGCCGTCGCCGTCGCCGCTTCCGCAGTCGCCCACCCGGTCGCCCAGCCCTCTGACGTTCTCGTCCGGCCACCAGCCCGGAAGCTCGAACACCACGCAGTCGTACAGCCCGTCGTCGCTGACGTCGTCCAACCCGGCGGCATCGTCGGCGGCCACCGGATGTGCGGCCGCGGCGGGTTCCAACGCGATTGCCGGCGGCGGCGGCGGCGGCTGCGGTTCGCCGGGCGGCGCCGTCATCGTGGTCAAGAAGACGGCCGGTTCGTCGTTCGGCCGGCCGTGCAAGACGTCGGAACCCGGGTCGCCTCTGTTGCGCCGCGCACTGTCGCCCGACCGGTTGCACCCGCGCACCGCCGAGACCAAGTCCAATTCCATATCGCCGTTGTGCGATCCCGCGCTCAAGGTGACCACGCACCACGCGCCAAGGGTCACGGTCACCACCAAGTCGCCGCCCATGTGCGTCCGGGGACCCGGCGTCGCGTCCGCCAACTCGCCGCTGTCCAAGACCTGCACGACGACGACGACGACGACTACGACTACGAAAATATTGCAAAACGACTCGGCCTCCGCCGCCGACGAGAAGAAGAAGATCGTCGTCGTCGTCCCGCCGACGGCCGATAAAAACGAACAACCGCCGCCGCCGCAAGTCGGCAAAATGTTCGCGGCGGACGTGATCGTCGGCGGCGGCATAGTCGGTCACGTATCGTTGCCTCGCATCGCCGAGGAAAGAGACCATCAGCAGCAGCAGCAGCAGAGTGTTCCCAACAATCATCAGCCCGCCGCCGTGGTACCGGTCATCGAAAGGCCGAAGTCCACGAAATCCTCGAACGGCGGATGCAGGTATTTCTTCAACAGGAAATACAAACAGAACAGGGAACAGCAGCTGCAGTCGCCTCAACCGCAGACGCCGTCCTGTTGCAAGCCGCCCGACGTGGAGGCGTCGTGCAAAAACGGCGGTGCGGTCGCCGGTAAACAGTGTACGCCGAACGACGCGTCGACGCCCTCCACACATCAACCCTGAGCGGGGTCGACGACGTCCGACGTACGATGACGATAACTCAAATATTTATATTTGGTTTAATCCAGAGCTCTCGACTCTTAGCGCCACATCCCCACCTTCCCCCCTCGGCGGGATTTTACGATTAATTAATGTTACTTTCATTCATATATAATATATATAATATGTATAATTATAATATTATTATCTCTATAGACTAGGTGAAAACTGTAGGTATATGTTTTTGTTGTTTTTTTTTTTTATATATATAATTTGTTTATATATTATTTAATATAGTTAACGTTATAATAATTTATCTCCGCGCTATGCGAAGCCGCTTAAGTTTGCGTCGTTGTAGACCGCGCAAATGTCGTGATAATGTACCTGTGGATAAGTACTCGTAGGTATATAATAATATGATAGAAATGCACTGTTTTATCAAATGTTTTGTAAGTTCGTCGGTTAAATATTATTGTTATCACACTCGCGGTCGCAATCCCGAAACGATTAAAATGTATTATATTCGTTTACTAATGCACAATGCTCTGTATTTCATTATTGTTTAGGAACAATATTTAAATTTAATTTCAGTTTCGGTCTGGAGGAATTTTTTTGTCGTTCAAATTTATTACGGTCCCATTCGTTTATTATAACGCGCGTTTGTATACTGATATACTTAGCTAAGAGGTCGAGTGCTTTCATCCGAGTTCGTTTATCGTACAACATGTTAATTATAGGTATTCATTCTACCTAACATACGTGTGTGTTAGTTTGCGTTAGAGTTTGCGGATCGAGCTCGCTCGTGTATGTGTGTGTGTTTGTGTGTACTAATGTTGAATGCAACACGTGATACTTGAATAGTATTAGTGAAAACTTTATATTGATTAGCGTTTTCGGTATTACTCGTGTTAGAGTTATTTATTTGTGATATTTTGTGATAGTGTCCTAATCATTTTATTTTTGTTCATAATTATGGTCGTTAATTACATTTAGTAGGTAGATAGTAGGTGTGTAGTTTCCAAACACGTCATAAGAACCCATTCAATTTTATTATTCATAACATAATACTTTATTTATTTTATAACAACAATTGAGGTTTATATGTATATATTATACAATATACATACAAATAACCTATATATTTTATTTGTATTTTTTTTTTTTATTGTCGTCAAAATAATTTAATAATCAAACTTTTTTTTTAGTATTCTATTGGTAAAGATCATTCAAGGTGATAGTTATATAAGTATAAGTCAGGTTTATTAATTTTTTTTTCTTATTACGTACATTCTACTTGAAATGTATTCTGAAAACAAAAACAAATTTAATCGTTTTAAAAGACTGGAGATTCATTAATCATATTTGTATAAATTAAACATTGCACTCTACGAGCAGAATATTTAATTTTGTTTTTAATATAATATTTATCTTTAATTCTTCATCTTGTATGTTAAACAATTTGTATTTAGGTATCGTTCTAAACGGTTTTATATTTTATTATAATAGGTATATGATTTTAATATGTTTAATCATTTTTTCTATTAAAATAACAAGTGTATTAGAAAATAATTTGTAATAAGAGTGCCAATCGCAATTTTAGATAACTTTTTTTTGCAATAAGCCAATTAATTTGTTTAATTCGTAAGTAATTTTTTTTTTTTCGTAATTTTAGTAAGGCTAATTAATAAGTCAAAAATCTTGTTATGTTCTGTTATGATACGTCGTTTAGGAAAAATGTTCGAAAGCACATGCGTAACACTCGTTCCGATGTTAAACTCGTCACATTTTTCTTACGCGGTTCGTTATATTATAAGTTTTAAATTTATGTTTTATTTTTGCTTCTTCCTATCTTGTGTCTACCCAAAATTATCGTTGATGTATAACATTAAGGCCATGTTATTATATTTTATTATCATCGTTTTCCCTGCGTCTCGCGATGCCGTCAAAGCTCAAAAGGTAAATGTTAAAAAACAAATACCTAAAAATTATTTATTTATTAACTTTAATTATTATTGATAATCATTTGTGCGTTTACGGTGCACGTCATGTACCGTCACGTAGTATAATAACATAGGCTTAATAATGTTATACGTTTACGGTTATTCGCTGTCTCAGGTTACAACCTGTTCTTGTTCTTGTTTTTATTTTATTTATTTTCTTCTTTAATCTTTACGTTTTACCTTGTTATTACTATATTATATATTTATATATTTCGCGAATGCAATTTATCATTCTGGTGTACACGTTTATTACAATTTACGCATTGTTGAATCATATTTGTAATAATAATAATAATAGTAATAATAATAATTAATATTAATATCATTGCCGTGTAATGTGTCGAACTTTCCGTCTCGTCTACTGCCCACCGTTGGTGTTGATTTTTTTATACTTACCAAACTTGGTATTATAAAAATCTCAATTGGTAGGGATTTTTTTTTCATTCTCTGAGCACACAATATCCAGTCCTAGAACGCTCATCCACGAAGATCGCGTTAGTTTTCTAGGTGTAGGTATCGTGTGCTCAGTACGCGTTCGCACCCCAAAAATGTCCCCTTTGATTTTAATTAATTTATTATTATTATTTTTAAGGTAATGTGTCGATTTTCCTTTTTTAGATAGATTCGTAATCGTTATATTATTATTATTATTATTATTTTATTTTTAACATTTTTTATGTACAAAATAGTCGATAAATTGTATCTAATCAATAAACTTATTTTTTTAAATTTATTATTTTTATTTTAGACATATTTACCATTCTACCATTCTCTTTTTTATTGATAAATATCATATCTTTTACTACACTAGAAATATGTTTTTGGGCTTTAATTTTATATTTTTTCACTATAACTACACTACTATACTTGTCTTAAATTTTTTTACATCACTAGTTATTAATAATCTAACTTATAAGACTATTAATTATGGTACTAACGATCCATTAGTCATGCCTAATATTCTTGCCAGGATTATTAAACACTTAGTAGCATTGACACTTGACAATTACTCGTATCTGTTTTTGTTTTTTAAGCCATCTATCATTTAGAGTATAACCTGACAAACAGTAAATACACCTATGAAAATAATTAGTGACCTAAGTATAGGTACATAATTTAGTTGCCTATTTATAATGTCGAAGAATCATAATAATCTTACGGTTTTAGAGAGAGTTCTATGACGATTCTTGTACTGGTCTTACTTTGGATCTTCACCACCACCTCATGCATGACTAAAATCGACTGTTTGTCATATGTTGGTTGGACTTGACAATCTTTGCCAAATTTATGGTAACTTCAGAAGATTTTACAAAAACTTAACCATTGTTTAATTGAATAAAATTCAAATATCTCAACACTACTCGCTCCATTATAGTCTTAATAATCTGTTTGACCGTAGTTAAATGAGACTGACAAATGAGTCCTAATATTTACTTTCGATTTAACTTATGATCATTTTAATTAAAATGGATTTTTGTTTCATGATTTATACCTCTATATTATGGGTGGATTTAACAAATAATTTTTTGTTCCGAATGGTGGCTTTTTAATAGTAAAAAGAGTAGGCAAATGGGTACCGCTCTGGTGTATGATAGGTGTTTAATGGGTCACTGTGATAAATGTAATACATTTGAATTAAATGGTTTATCATTGTAAAAGAAAAACGATTCCGAGTCTTGACAAACTATCTGTCTATAAAATCATAAAATAGGTATAGGTATACTATATTTCATGTAAAGTTTTTGATATTTCTATTACTGTTTATAGAATAGAATTAATTTTTGCCGAAAACATTTCATTTAAAAATATTTATTATCGTTGTGTGTATACGGTATACCTATACAATATAATAAATAATAATAATATAGAAGTTTAATGTCTTCACAAATAATATTTTTGAACTATAACAAAATAATGAACATTGTTCATACTTAAAATATGTAATTTTGATAAGTTTTTAATGTACCTATGTATTTATGTATATATGTATTTTTAAAACTCTTTTGGTCAAAAAGTCAAAATTTGAACTTTATATCCAAATAGTCGGTACTTTTATAAATAAATTAAAAACATATACATTAAAAACTAAAAAATAGTCAAAATATTTTTGAGTTATTAAATGAGTTATTTTAGTAAGTCGATAACGACCTACCTATTTGTCGCTATTCGTTATTGTCTTGTAATGAAAAAAAAATTCTATTTCTATTTTTTTTGTCATAAATTGGATTTGAGTAAAAATTTTGTTTAATTTTAATTTTGTTTTTAAAAATACTTTTCTAGATTACAAATATTCAATTTACTGTCAAAAACCACTCTTGAAGTTGAAAATTGATAAACTATCGTGTGTACAGACAAAAAAACTATAAAATCAATATATTTATTCCTCTTCTCAGAATTTAACAACATATGATAATTTAATTTAATTATTTTAGATTTATGATGTATATTTTTAGGTTCTGAGCAGAGCCAATGAATGTAAGAATAAAATCATGTGTCATGTGCAATTAGGTAAGTCATTAAAATATTATAAGCTAAAAACCATTAGTTGTTATATGTACGACAATACACTTTGCGCCAGGAAACTATTAATACTTCGGAATTTAGTATAAAAAAATTTTAAGCTGATGTAACAACTATAAAAATCAACGTGTACCTTACGCCTAAAAGCTATTATAAGTTCTAAAAACACTAGATCCAAAAAAATGGTATATTATATAGTGTAGACTGTAATGTTGTTGACGTTACAAGTTTTTAATTAAAATGTAATACTATATGAGTTGTCTAAATATTTTTGAAAGTACATTTTTATTTTTAAATATTGAGAACCACTGGCAATATTCCAGACGCGCGCGAGTTTTATGATCTAGTAAATATACCTACTTGTTTAGCAATGTGGACATTGCAGAGTGGATAAGATCGTTATCAAATAACTTATATAAAAGTGATAACATAGGAATGTCGGTGTAAAAAACAGCGATTATGTGTATTTTGGTAATTTGGGATTTAAGTGTATGAGATTACAACCAAAAAATAATTGTTTGATTAGAAATGTATAAATCGTTTATACTTATTCGTGTCTGTTGTTGACGACAATTAATGTAGGATAATCAATACTTATCGTTACAAGTTAAATGTAGGTACCTACTCAAGATTTTGTGTCGATGACTATCGACTTAACATTTATGTGCAATGCTTAGGTGCTATAATGGGACAATTATTATTAATATCTAGAGTTTGCTGTGATATAAACTATATAGGTTTATAATGTATATATATTATATAGGTAATGCATAATATATTTATTAATTAATGGTATTATTGTCTTTTTTAACCATGTGCCATTTCTTTGAAGGCTATAAACTTGAAAAAAAATCCGTAGAAAATTGATTTTTAAACTTTTAATCCAATTCAACAAAAATATTATTAAACTCTTTTCTACATAGAATATTAAAATATCAATAAATATCGAAATCAAATGTCTAAAAATACTGGGACAATATTATCTATGTGATTTGAATTTATTATAAAAATTATAATTGTAATTGTGTAGACAATACATGTTTTAATATGACTTTATTATTAAATTAGTGATAGTTATTAACAAAATGAGAAAAACCTATTACTTTGTTTTAAAATGTAATAAGTATGTATATTATTAACTTATTTATTATATTATATTTACGGGACAAATTCTTTTGAAAGAAAAAATTAAATAGATTACATAAAAACAAATTAAGTAAATGTGTTACAAATTCATTTCAATGACCACTAAAATAGATGGGCTCTTGTACGCTAGTTCCATCCCTCCTCGGACGGGCCCTGGCTAATAAATTAATGTTATGTGTTTTCCTTTTTTTATTATTATCGAAATAATTCGAATAGATCACATTTTTTATCTATATAAATATTTATTATACTGTGTTGTCTGGATAAAAGTAATTTTTTGATAAAATATAAAGTTAAAAGACCTACTTTTCGTGGAATGTAATAGCTATTTGTGTAATGGCAAAATATTTGGTGAATGGTCAAGAAACTAAATTAGTGTACGAGTATGTACTAAGTACTAACTGTAAGTAAATTTAAGTTCTTTTAAAGTCTTTATTCTACACTTCTAATTTCTATAGCTGTATTTAACCAATCCGAGTTATAATTAAATTATTTAATTTTTTACACTTAAAAATTATAGTAAATTTGTCTGTATGCATTTATTTAAAGTAATATAATATCATGATTACAAAGGACACAAAGTACAAATATTTATAATTTGTAACCGAGAAAATAAATCTATACAGCGGATTCTCATAATTGTGATAAATGATAATAAGCCTTTGAGTATAATTACTAATTAGACAAGTTATTGAAGTATCAAGTGTACCAAATAAGTAGGTATTACTATCTATTACCTACCTATCAATATATTGAAACATGTTAATACTTATTAATAGTGATTAGTAAATACTAAATAGTAATACAAAACACTATAATTACTAAATTACGAGTATGTATATATTGTATGGACTAAATATTATAAATTTATTATGATCAAGTGGCTGTATGATGTATATATATATATATATATACATATAATATGCTCATCGATCACAGATCAATACTCATGTAAAATTGTTGTACTTACCTATACGGCTATACCGAATAAAAAAAAAAAAACCATCTAATGGTGTGTACAGCTAATATGATCAATAACTAAAACTAATGCCAAGTGCCCGACGTAGAAGTACTTATACTTCAATGTTATAGAGTAGAATGTTTTTTAACCTTTGCGAGCTTAATTTTCATAAGTATATGGTAATAAAAAATAGTCTATGATAGCTATAAATACCTACGGTCTACGGATAAACCATCGGAAAAAATGAATTAAACCAAACACCTACTGCTATTAATGTGCACTTAAAAAAATTTACGTTAAAATCGAATATACCAGAAACGCTCAAAAATTGTTGTAATCGTATAAGGCAGTTCCATCAGCGTATGTTTCAAATGTTTGAAAAGAATGTGATCATTTCAGATTCAAAAGGAATATAATTAAAACGAAAATATACATCGAAAATGGCAAGGAGAGAGGTAATTTATTCTCACTCACCCTGTTTTTTCAAGGTCCAAGGTTATCGGCGATGAGCAAACATCCCGTTTTTCCATTCGTTTTGCTCGAACCAGTGTTTTGCTTATATATAATATATAAATATATATTTATATTTAATATATTTATTGTTGTAGTTTTGTCATGTTTGCCAGTTGGTCGAATGTACGTACAGCAGAATATTATAGAACAGTGGCCTGAAAAAAAAAGTATATTTTAGATTTTAGAACCAATCGAACGGGATTCTTATAGAATATTCTAACTTTGCAGCATACACAAAAATATACAAGTTATAGGTAACAAGCTAACGACGTAATTGGCATTACGACACTGCTATCGCATTTAAATAATTAGATTTAGGATTTACACGTATCAATAAAAACAACATTCTATATAGGTTGGTAATATGCATATTTGTGTGTGCAAATATATTAATATCCAGACTCTCCCTTCCGAAGACAACGTAGATAATCATAGGTAAAAATGAAAAATAAGTTATACATATTACTATATAGGTAATACCCGACTAGGTTGGTAGACGTTGACATGTCATTAATCACTAAATTCCATATATATATAATATAACGTTTTAAGAAAAATAAATATATTATATTAACTTATTAGTTTATTACTACCTAACAAACACAAATCTTTGCCCCAGGAAAATTTTTGAAGTACCTAATTTGTATTAAATTCTAGAATATAATATATACTATATAGGTAGGTATAATAAATAATAAATGTATGTATTTTCAAGCACCTACTAAGTAATTTACTAAATTTCGTGATTTTGATAAATTTCAATAAACTTCTCATATACGTAT
>VUJU01001527.1:25600-54884 GCA_009835225.1 Aphis craccivora | reverse complement strand
ACGTACTTTAAAAATTAACAATTGCATTTTACTTAAATTAATGTAAAAACATTATATATTTGTTTTCTCTACAGCTATACAGACATATTTATTAACTACTTATTGGTCATAATATTAAAGCAAACTATTACACTTGACACTTGTTATTTCTCGATTTGTTCAATTAAATCGAACTTTTATTGTAATAACGTTACCATTGAGTATTGATTTGGAGTCTTACAGATTACATTAGTATTTATAGTATCCATTGAGTATTAATGATTTATTTAGTATTCAATTTTTTATAACTTATAGCCACATATCAAAGGTAGTAAAAAGTAAAAAAGATTTTTTAAAACTATCTATAAATGCTAAAAGCAGTTTTATGAAAGTTATAAGTGTTTTTAAGTAAATTATAATCAAGTATGTACAACCAAAAATATACCATATAGTAGTTTACGGGAATCTACTTCGGTATTCTTTTAAAAATTGCATAAAGCAGCAAGTCCTTATTTTAATTTAACCTATTTTCCAAATAAAGTATCAGGTAATTCCGACAAGGTTTGGAAAATGGCCCTCTGTGCTAATAAAAACATATATACCTAAATTACTTGTTGTAATAGTGTCATTAATTGCTAATTAAATTAAAATTTAATCAAATTATAGTTTGTAGAACTGCATGAAACGATGAAATCCGAGCCCTGAACATAGTCTCGTTGTAATTCTGTGTACCTGTTCACATACCATACATAGTCGCACCATTCAAGTTCAAATTTCATGTTACTTAACTGATTAAATGATAGAGTCAACATATGAGTCATAGCATTTTTATGTTAGCAGTGGATTTGAAAAATGATAGTTGATGGACTATGGTCGTATAAAGACGTATTTAATTTACAAAAGTAAGTGTTCTTATTATTAACTTTATTTGTGGATTTATTATTCAACGATCAATGAAGTTAATATATTTTTATCGAAAGAAGTTAAAAATCAATACTTATTACATTATTTACTACTTCAAATTGTGATCAATAGGTAAATTAGATAAGATTATAAATAATATGCATCCCAATAGGTACGCATTTTTCTTAAATCTAATTATCATTCATAATCAACTATTTTTTATATTTTATATTCATAAAAGGCAACATTTGTGTGAGTGTATAAGCGATCCATAGCCGTCAGTCAAGTCAATCGTACTCATTTACGAGTAAAGAATCATGGTTCTGAAATTTGGAAAATTTTGAAGTTAAAAGAGAGGCTCATACAAAGCTTTGTTAACTTACAAAAAATGAATATTGTGTAAGGTTACCATTGGTCACAGAAAATAAAATAGTTATTATTGGATATCGTTTTAGATTAGTATTTTATATTTTGCCAAAATCACCCAAATGAATGCGTAATATAATACACAACATAGCTTATACCTAACAGAATTTAAGACAAGGTAAATCCTATAGCATTAGGTATTTAATTTATCACGCTCGGACCACACGTGCAGGTTCAGCTATAACAAATTTATAAATACATCTACAATATAAAATCCTAAAACTGGTGATAATTATGTAAATCCACACTATTTGATAGATTTTAAAAAAGCTTTCATCAATATATTCAGCAAAATCCATAATGGTGTACTTACTTTTTATTTTTACAACTTTGAATAACACGCGAAAAATCATATTTTTATATGTATTGTTTCTATGAATTATAAAGAAAATAATAGTTATGAATTATGATTGATAGATTGAAAATAGGATATTTCTACAATTTGAAACTTATTGCATTAAAATATTTAAAATTAAATAAATTCGCTTGACATAAGTAGCCAAAAATGTTTTTACTTTTAAAAGAAATCCATAATACGTTAAAAAATAATATAAAATTTATCATTATTGATAATTTATGAATAAATGATTTCTCGACGTAACCTAACTTATAGTTATGTATTAATTATTACTAATATTATTTAATAATTTAGATAAAATAATATAAATAATAAAATAATTACAATAAGTTGTTTCGATATTCAGTTAAATTTATTTAAGTTACACTATGCCGAGTATCCAACTCTAACACAAAATAACGATTTTTGTAAATACCTAATATAAAAACACCGACCATTTAGGTACTATTTTTTAAATTTTTTATTCAACATAGATTGTAGTTAAATTTGAATTCCAATATTCTCGTTAGAAATGTCGTGTACTAATCAACATAGAGATTTTTAAGTTAAGATAATTTGTTTTGGGCATTATTTTTCCAAAAAATGTTATTATTTATATGTTATCATTAAATATTGGGCGATTTTGTCGTGGTCAATACGTATTTGTATATTATAAACGTTTGAAACGTCTTATATTATAATAAAATAAGACCATAAAAGTAGTTAAAATTGTATAAACTCAGTCTGTTTCAAAAAGTACCTACCTACTTATTGGGTAGATACTTATTAAAATATTAATATTTAACTTCACAAAATAATCCGCAAACACACTATAATACATAAGGGTATATATTATACTATACTACATAGTACATATAAATCTTAGGTACTTATTGAACTACAGTGGCAAAAAGTATTAACAACGAAATTTAATTAAAAAATATATTTGATTTAAAAAAAAACTTTTTTTTTTTGGTGTATCTCCGAAAAGAAATATTAAAAATAAAAATAAAAATGTTATTAAAGAAAGTTAAACGATAACTCAGTCCTACTTTAGTTCAGTGCAATATGCGAGTGTATTATACTATTATAGATACGAGTATATGTATTTTTTTTAGTTTCTCTGTCATAGAGATCATTTTGTCAATTCCTCTCCATCTGTCCCTTTTTACGCTCTATAGTATATCCGGTTGAATCTTTTTTACATCAGTTTTCAAACAGTTTTTACAGCAGTGGTCTCTAATCATTAGTGCTCTTCTCGATAGTTCTAACTGCTAACTATTGAACCTACGTATATTTTTCGCTGTTCCTTCTTTTTTAAACTCTTGTAATATGTGTTTTTGAAAATATTTTAACGATTCTATAACTCTTTGATTTTGTAACAATTGGTTTATGTACTTGAAAATATAAATAAAAAAAATTACCAATGATTTTTAATTTCTTAAAAAATGTCATCATCGTAAACGACACGTATGACTGCAACTGACCCATAACCATTCATCAACGTGACTTAATATAATGGAGGTCTACGTTCGCAAGGTATTACAGACAACCGAAATAACATTCTGATCGCATGGAATTTATGAAACGACTGGCCAAACAATATGATAATTGACAATAAATATATACAGACATAAAATCGTCAGGGAGAATTCTTGCTTTACCTGCCAGTTGGAGAATTATACATAATAACCCCTGGTACCGAAGGAATAACTTGCTTTACTACTGACTATTTACCACGGTCATAATGTAAGCTGTTGACGGACAATCCTTTACTTTGCGTACGGAACGAGGGAAGAAATTTGAAAGGATAGGATAATAGTCCGCGCACGGACCAACTGTGTGCACAATTTAAAACGTTACGATTTTGGACACACCTCGGCTTATTATTTAATAAACGTATGCAAGGGTGTTTTTAACGTTTGAAATTGCTTTTACTTTATTCTATTTAGTGTTCGACATAGTTATATATTTCTATGTTTCTTATATGTATATATACATATTATATTATAATATTATATAAGTACTTGTAATAGTTTAAATTTTATTTCTGCTTTATTTATCAAGATGACGTAAAACTGATTTTAATTTTTACACGACTTTGTCAAAGTTAAAATCATTATAAATTCATACGGTATACTTATTATAGTGATTTGTGACTATTATTGAATTATTCATAAAAGAAAAATTCTTTGTACGAAAATATCGTTAACTCGACTATAATTAAATGAAGAAACAAATTAATGTTTATTAAATCGATTTATCATTATTTTTGTAAACTTGCCAAAGAGTTTGTTGTCTATAAAGATGGCTGAATGGTTAAAAGGAAAGAACGACAAGCATATATAGTGTAAGAATTTCTTATAGAATTTAATTTAAAATATTAAAAATAGCGGTGTAAAGGTGAAAGCTCTGTGATGAGAGTAATAACGGTTTTCATTATTTTGTTATAGTTCAAAAACATTATTCACGGGGACATAAAACTTTTACGTATATTATTACATTTTATACGTACAATTTTCTGTACATAAAATAATTTTCATAATATTTTGATTCTTTTTGAACTATTTATAGACATTACATTGATCATGCATGAGTTAGGGGTAAATCACGTGCAATTGTAATTTATGTTTACACGTATTTTTTAATATTGTTTATTAGTTTTAAATTTCAACATTTCTTTGACCATGATTACAATTTATTACGCAATTTGTCATTTTTTTAAAAGTTTTCTTCAAAACGTTTTTTTTTTTTTAAATCCTAAATGTTCATGTTAAGATAAAATATACTATACACAGTATAAACGGACATTAATGAAACGTTAGATATGAAATAATGTTGAAAAAATAATATCACGAAGTACTGAAGAGAAATAAAAATATGTTTCGTGAAAAGAGAAGCGATTTCAAGTTACCGTGTAGAATAACTTAGTACACAAATTAAATAATAATAATTTAATAAATTTTTTTTTTTACAACCAAGTTCATTACGTTTAGCGTGCTGATGCCTTATGATAAATAAAGGTTGCTATGCGACACTGTGGCTCGCTTTAGCTGAGTGTGATGGTACGAACTGCATATATATAGGTTTCCATAATTAATAAAATGAATGGACCCCACAGTCCAAAATTGTAGTACCTATAAGTGCCCAGCTAGCTATAGCTATTATTTGAAGTAATTACCAGATCAAAAATCAGTATCACTATATTATCTCGTTTATGATGAATACAAAATTGTTTAGCCTGGTTTAAATTGTTTAAAATATGTTTATAGTTTGTTATACTTTAACAAATATTATATTATGGTATTATACATATTATGTATACAATGCATTATTACCAATTATTATTAGGTATACGAAATTGAAGAACAATATAATCTAAAAATATTTTTTGAATAATAGAATTATTATTTTAGTTATATTTTTTTACGTGTTATATAAAATAGAAAGATGAACTTGATTATGTTGAATATTTAGTATTTTTTCTATAAAGTAAGACTTATAACTAATGATTCTCGTATAGGATTTTATTGATATTTGAATTTAGACTAATTGAAAATGTTTATAAATCACTTTTAAAATGTAAAAACTATTTTAAGACATTGGAATTTCTCATAAAATGATGTAATCTTATGATGACACATCATTATATTATAAAAGTTTAAAAGAATATACAGTGGGACTTGATAACTGGAATTGGTTGACGGCAAAAAAAATTTGAGTTATCGAAAATTCGACTTACAGGTAAACTTAGTAACACATCAATGTAAGAGAGAGAGAGGCCAAGGCGTACCTTCAAGTTATCGAAAATTCGACTTATAGATGTTCGAGTTATCGAAGTTTCACTGTAATTAATAAGCAACGGCTACGTTTTTTGCTAAGGCATTAAAGGAAGTTCCTTTAAAAAATAGAAATAGAAAAATAATAATTTATACTACTTCGATGTCGAATGCTAGAAATGGTTCTAACAAATGAAAATATTTCCAACACATCTAAAAAACTTAGTTATATTGACAGTGAGGATGATAAAGAGTGCAAAAACATGGTTTTGCCTAGGGCGACAATATACTTCTAGTGACTTTTCTGGTTATCAATACGTGTATTGTGTAAAAATTTGAGGGAAAATTGTTAAAGAGTACTTAAATGTACCATCAACGAACCAATTATTAAATTTCTTCATTAATTTTAGATTTTCTTTAGTAGTACTATTTCCCTTAAGTGTTTGATATATTATTTTTTGCTATAATTCAGTTTCATTATTTTTAATTCCCATTTTTTTCGTTGCTTTTTTGGCCGGTATATAGATTATTTAGAAAAACCAAGAAAATCGAAGTTATAATAATATAAGCCTTACTAACGAGAAACTAGCGAAATGATCTTTATAAAATGATTTGTGCATAAGGTATTAGTGTATTATACCTTATGATATTATAACCGTTCCACGCCCATAAATTGTTGGTTATTATTGTTTACTTCTTTCGAGGTAATTAACGTGATCCACGGGTAAATAATAATTATGATAATATGAAAGATTCTGTTAGTTTTCCATCTTCCGAGCAATTCTTGTTAATACCACAGTCACCCCGCTGTTGTGGTTGTATATTAGGTACATATTTATACGTGGGCAGTTGGTGTACAGTATCTTAGGGATCGTGGTGGCCGTTTGCACTTGTACATATAGACCGGCCGAAAAGGGATCAGCGACTAATGGCGGTATTAGATTAAGCTGTTAGTTGATTATGACACATGACCACCAGCCCTTGCGCGCTAAGTTCGAATATTTTATACAAATTACAAAAGATGTTGTACAGTACCTTTGTACGAGTCGTGTACGGAAAGTACCCTATACCTATAACCATCATCTAAAATATTGAAACAAAAAGGTTATAATATGCAGTCGAATGTGGTTAATATTTCCCTCGTGTGTATACATTAACTATCAAAAATTAGGTTATTCGGTGCCGGCGGAAGGCATGCGTGACCTGTGCGACCACACAGGGCGGCAATTTTTTTGGAATTTTATGGGCGGCATTGTTTATAAATAATAATATATAAACTATATAAGGGTGACATATTATAGGTAATTGGCACGGGGCAGCGAAAAACCTAGCACTGGCACTGAGGTTATTAGTGTTATTGTTATCAATAAGTGGTTTATCTGATTGATTAGATTTTCAATTATTAAATGAAGAAGAGGTACAAGAATATACTGAACCATACAATCTTTATCCCCGCGATTGCACAAGTACAGATACATAATAATGAATTAAGGCAATTTATGGAAAAAATTACTAGAGATCAATGATGATTTTTTTAAAGCTTTAAATAATTAAACAAAATTGAATTAATTAAATTCTGTGACCAACTGCAAAATTCAAACAAAAATAAATACTTTTTCAAACAAATGTTCTTTATTAATTTTTGTTTATAATTATTTTAAATACTATAGATGTATATATAATAAATTAGAAATACATGTTAAATAAATGTATAGTACTGTCTTAAATAAAATACATATTTTTACATTTTATTTTTGTTTTTTTTATTAATCAAATTCTTGGATAACCTGAACTTTTATGCTGGTTCCATTTACTTCGAGTTAACTAAGTTCAACTATATTATTATCTTATTTCTCTAGATCCAATTTCAGCTTATCAGGAATTCAGGACTACTGCTGGCTTAGTAATAACTAATAATTGTTGTTCTAAGTATTCCAATAAAATATGATTATTTTTTGTCTGTTGTGGGTTAAAGATAATATTTTTAACATTATTATGCAATCCACCCGTATATTTCCACATTTTCTCTACCAAAGGTACAATGTGCATGGAGACTAAAAATACCGTCAAAAGAACACGCATCACCACCTGAATCGATGCCGATGAAAAAAAAAAAAATAACAACGCGGGTAGAATTGCACTCCATTCGACCGCAAACGAGATATTCAGTTCTTATTTGTACCGTATATGTTCATGACAAGTTATATAATAAAATATATTTTGTATCGTACTGTATTATACGGATGTAATTGAATTAAGAGGACGTCATGTACATCTATTCTGCACGTCGTCTCCATATTATAAGTGTATAACACAACGAATTTGAGTAAAGCAGAACCAATTTTGTATAGTTAGTATTAATATTGGAGTAAATTCACCTATTATTAAACTTAAAGATAAAAATACTATCTGTGATTTTTACGGTATTTCAATTTTTTTAATTTTATTAATTAATTGCTTCGACTTTCAAAATATTTTTACAAAGTTATACATTTACAATAAATATAAATGAACAAAGAAATATCCTTTTTATTGGTGGTTTGGTTGGTCTTCTTGAAGACGTCTTGTGGTTTAAGTTTTAATTTAAAATTTTTAACGCCAATTTTGACATTGAGCTTCAATTTTGTTCAGTATCGTCATTTCAGTTTTAATAGAAGGGGGTAAACGTTTTGACCAGTATAAATATGTAATTTAAAAAAAGTCACTCGGCCGTAGTCACGTTTCTACTTACATTTTCATCAAATTACCTTTGTCTTCTTGCATATTTTTATTATTTAGATAAAAAGATTTGAAAGTGTACTTATTGCATAAAAACAAAAACTTACGACTATTAATAAAATTAGTGATAAAAAAAATTCACCAAAAAAACTCAACCCAAAGCCACTGTTTTCATTTTATGAGTACATTGAAAAATGGACAAATTGACTTAGTAGTTACTAGTTAGTACTGAGCATTGTAAAAATGCCTTCAAGTAATGCTACAATGCAATCTGACGATATTATTAAATCTAGATGTAATGACCTATTACTTGATAGTTCCAATTAAGTAACATGGCCTCGTAATGGTAGACTCTTATATTTGACTTATATTATTATATTTGATTATAATCTTTGAGAAGCAAAACTAATCAAATAATATTGAAGTATTGGTTATAAAAAATGGTGGTATCACAATAAAAACTCTTCTTTATAATCCATGTAAAAATTGTTAAGTATAAAAAAAAAATAGAGTGTGAGTCAGTACGCTCTAGGGAAGTAAAACCTCTTTTCCACTACGGAATTGCACTCACCAAAGTAAAAAAGTATTTCTACAATACGTTAGACCACTAGACATTCAAGCATATATATATCGAGTATAGACTCCCTAGATGAAAAAGGAAGTAACTTTAATTTTATCATGTTTCACTTTTTGATGAAATCTGATGACAGAATTTTGCTTATCTTCTACGAAAACGGCAGTAACTTTGCTATTCCAGAAAGGTTAGAAATCATAAAATTAAAATATATTTATAATTTCCCATGATAATTATGTCCCGGTAGAAAAATACGTATCAGTTACTTCTATTTTAAAATGAACATTCTCCGAAATAATGGAAGTAATCATTTTTATATTTTTAAATACAATAATAATTTATTGTTATTTTAATGCTTACCTATTTAATTTATAGTTTTTTAATGATAACAATGATTATAGTATTGTTATCTAAGTAATAATATAAATAATAATACAGTTCACAATTTTTTTAAACTCTTGACTGTTTTTACGTGTTTATTGTAATATTATTATTAATTATTAAGTATACTGTCTTCTTTTCATTATTAAAATGTTTTGATGTTGCTTGCTGAACTTAATATTTTGAATACAATATTAAACACAAACCAATAGTATTGACAATAATGGCTAACAAAAAAGTAAGTTATTTGATTTTATAATATATATTATTATTTTATAAACACTAGACTGAAATAAAATTATTATGACATATTAGCGAATAATAGCAACAAATAATTACTGATACCTAATTTATAATAACATTATTTTCTGTGTCGCGCTCATACCAATACAACATTCATACGCTGGATTTCCCCACCTTAAAATCTGTCATAGCAGTGTAGCGTAACGAAATTGTTAGGTGTTCTACCCTAACAAAAGAAGTTTTACTCCAAAAAATCAGTAACTTATTGAATCTTTAAGCAATATAATTATGTGTTATCAGTTGTCACGAATAAATGCTACGTAAATTGAATTGCAGTGCACTTATTTTTTTTTTCAATAATTTATGTACTTAGTAGAGAATTATTTACTTTAGGCATCACATGAAATAAGATGAACAAAATAAATAATAAAATAGGCATTTTTATACTTGTAAAAATAATTCCTTGCATTGAAATAAATTATTGAAATAAAATAAGTGTACCTACTTTAAACTAATTAATTAAATATTTGTTTGTCATAATATCAAATATTTATTGAGCTTAAATAACTAGTAAATAACTGCAGTTTTCTTATTTGCAGTACAACATATAATGTTTTGAGTAAATATTGTAAAAAATAGGTATATGTATTTCACCTATAATAGCTATTTTGTCTTCTCCAAAATAAAAAAATAAATAAATAAATAACACACAGACAAAAATTAATACCATTGGTTTTATTAAGATTATTGATTTATTATTAATTTTTTTTTGTATTAGTTAATTATTCACATTGATAGTGGAAAACAATTTGTGTGATTGTGCTAACGTATGCTTCGCATGAACCAATGAGCTTTCAGTGCTATTCTTATAAAAATTTGTAATGTTATTATTTTTGTCTTAGAAACAGCTAATGGCAATACGTGTCTTACCTGCTGCTGGATTAGATTTGGTTTATACTTTTATTACAGGCGTATAGGATTTTTTTGTTTATATATCTTTGATTAATTATTTTGTTTATTTAAATTTTTCAAATTACCTTTTCGTCTAGGTTTCGACTATTTCACTGAGTCTTCCTTGATATTCCCTTAGATTTTTTCGTTGACCTAATTAGTATACTTAGGCTGGATTTACATATTCTCTCAAGGTAAATATCTTAGTTTCATTTTTGGTGAATGTTAGAGTAAGTTTATTCATCTTGAAACACCACATTCATTAGTAGAGTCTTGTATATTTTTTATTTATTTTGTTTTGTGTTATACTTGCGGTATCATCAGCAAACAATGCTAGCTAGCAGTGGTTTGGTTGTTGGAATTTCATGGCGGTAGATTTTAAATAGAGTTGGCCCTAGGGTGGATGCTTGAAAGATGTCCGATTTCATTTGGAATACTTTAATACTTATATTTAAATTTTAGTGTGTTTTAATTATGTAAAATATTATACAACATGAAAATACATATCTATTAATAATTACAATTTATTGTAATTGTGTACAACGTTATAAAGTTGTGTAATATATTTTAATAATAATCTGACTATAATATTAATAACTAATAATTATTGACTAATACAAAAAAATAAAAATATACTCTTCATAATTTTTTAGAAAATTAAAATATCGTAAAAAACAGTGTACGATCACATATTATTAAGTAAGTACTTACCTCTACCTTTAAGTTTAATTTTATATAATTTGCTTTAATATTAAAGATTATAATAAAAAAATTGGCTGTGACCAAATTGTCTGTGTACGTTGTACGTTTGTTAGACAGATATAACACATGCGGATTGCAGGCACACAATACTGGGAGATTCAAATATTTTTCAAACAACAGTCAATAGATAGGTCCATAGTCATTATTTCAAAATCTATTAGAATTTTGAAAAATAAATATTTTTTATTGTAATTATTATTATTTTTATTTTTTGAAAGACAACGTAGGTTTTTAATTTCAAATTCTGAAGCAGAATATTTTTTGGAGTATTACGATACAAAAAAAATTAATATTCACACTAGTAGTTTATAATTTGTAAGTATTTAAAGTTTTTGTGAGCGAAGTGATGAGGTTGTACGAGGATACCCCGAAAATGTTGGTCTGTTAGTTATTACTCCGCTTATTTAAAGCTTAAATACTAATAATGACTCATAAACTACTTGTTTGAATTTAGATTTTCATTTATCGAAATACTTAGACAAATATTCTGTTTCAAAAATTAAAACTCTAAGTTGTTATTTAAATTGAAAAAAAAAGGTATAATGATAAAAATTATAAAACGTTGTCTATCTCTAATATATGAAGTATTAATGATAAATTTTATACCAAATGGCCAAAAACTATGAGGGAATTTAATGTTAAATTAAACAAAAAAAACTTAGTAAAATGGAGTAGTGAGTTTAATTAAATAAAATAATAAAATATATTTTATTTGTGTTTACCTATGATCTAGTAGCAATTACACTTTTTTTATTGGTTTTTATAAAAAATCAGCTAGGTTATTAAGGCCATTCTTTAGAATTAATAAAACGATAGATTGTAATTAGTTACAGTATTTACAGAAGATTATATTATATTTTGTTAACTAGATTGTTTAGTTTTAAAAAGTTAAGAATTTTCAGGGGCGTGAGATTGACATATTAATGTTAGCTGCTGAACTTTTCAAAATATATTTAATAATGTTCAAATATATTTGTTGGAAATTTGTTGGAAAGTGTTAAAGTCCCTTGTTTAACTATCACACAATGTAACTTTGTACTACTAATTTCATCTAGTATTATATTTTTGCTAAAACCATTAGGTTAAATAATATATTAAGTAAATAACTAGATAACTATTTACTAGTATTAATATAAATGCACACTTTCTATTTAAAATAATCACTGATTTTCAAAAGAAATTATATTAGTCCTAGATTAATATTTCATTAAAAATATCGTTGTTATCAATATAAATTGTATCAAAGCTAAATTAATTTAAATTTATAGGTAGAGTAATTAATATCAGGAACATAAGTATTATATCAGTTATAAGTTATAAATTAGTTTATAATATCATGATCTTTCAAATTTGCTTCTTTATTTATAGACAAAACATCAAACGAGATAACTGTGCATTTTGTTTTCCAAATTACGAGTAAATTGTTTCAAAAAGTATCTAGATTTAATTTTCACTGAGAATATACAATTATACATATTGTGATCTCGGAGTCTTAAAAATTTACCTTTTTTTTGCGTATTGAGGCAAATTCAAAGTATGAGTTTATAAATAATTTACCTAATGATTTGTTTGCGTATGGGTTTTTATTGTTTCATATTCCGAAAAAACATAGTTCTTTACTGAACCAGTTGTGATGTAGGAATAAAAATGTTTATCGTAATATTACGTGATTAATATGAATATAAAAGTCATTTAGATTATCATTTATCATTTATCATTTATCACCTTTGTAAAAATATATAAACTTATCTAAGACTCATAAGCAATTTATAATAGACATCGTGATGGTGTGATTGTGTGAACCATCATTAAAATACTATAGGTACGTATACCAATAATAATATTATATTAAAAATGAATTTCTAAAGTTTATTTAACTCAACCTAAGTACGTACATTTTTAATTTCTCTAAAAAATTATGTATGTGAAATGTAAATTCGTGAAATTAAGTCTAATACTATTCAGATTTTAATAAGAAGTATTATTACGTTTTGTGGGATATATGTAGTTGAGCTGTAACAGTGACGCACGTAGCATAAACTGATTACCATTGACTGATATCTTAAAAATCAATTATTTGAATAAATAATGTGACAGAAATGAATTTAGCAAAGGGTACACATTTACTTAGCTTAAAAAGAAGTTTAAATCAAATTATTCTAATAATAATACAAATAAAACTCATTATAGTTGAATATTAATTGAATTAAACAAATTTTACAATAATATTTAATATTTCGGTTAACTACATTTTCAACATTTTCAAATGTCAATTTGTTCGGTTATATTTTTAACTGCAGTATATATTTTAATCGAATTAATAGAATCTCTAATGGAATTTAAAATAAAGTCAATCACACCTTGAAATCTTAAATACAATCTCACTTATAATTTCAATGAATATTTTTTATATGATATTATATTTATTTTTAACTATTTATTTTTATTTTTTCGGAAGTTAAAAATAGCATTTAAAAAAATAAATGTATTAAACGCCATTGCTTACAATTTTTACATTTACGCTTAAAATAAGTTAACGATGTATTTTTCACCATTACTTGATAATTAATTGACGAGACTGTACTAATACAACAATATTTAATTTACTTTTATAGTTTTATTGTTTTTTTTAATAAATACCGATAAATATAATTTTAGTTTGAACTAAAACGGTTTGATAAAATTTTTGCTATTACATATTAACGTAAAATTTGATAAGATTCAACTAATTAAAAATGTCTAGTCATGAAGATGACATTGCATGTATTATTTAGGTACAATGTTTCACGTGTCAAATCCTCTAGTTAATACCTCTATACTATTGTTTAAAGTATCAACATATATGTTTTTAAAAATAAATACCTATATTAATTTAATTATAATGTGTATGTTATTTGGATTTTTGAAACTGAAAAAATATCTGTACAATTGGAATTCACTTTATGACTACATTAAATAAAATAAATATTTTTTATTGGGTTTTAAAACTACCAAAAACCTAATAACCTAAAATTATTTATATAATAACAATCATAATAATTTAAAAGTTATACATTGTAATTTGTAAATGCTTTATTGTTGAATCATATATTACATTATTTACCACACATATAATATACATACAATATAATACACTATAAAGCATACTTGTATACTCCACTAAAATAAACTAATGATGACATTTTTTTATTATTGTAAAAATAATACATTTGATTTTTATTGAAACACATTCATTTTTTACAATTTCATAGAATTAAATACTTTAATACTTCGTCCAATCAGCGAATAAATGGGTCAAATAGTGAAATAAGACTAGTATGAGTATAAATTCTAAAAAGAATATAGAATTTTCATAAAAGATGTTCATCATATTTTATACGCTCGAATAAGCAACTATAAATAATGTCTATAAGGTTGTATACCAATATTTCAGAGACTTTCGGTATCTAAACTATATGATTTACAGGTGTCGGTGTTCGCGTTTACAAATTATCTTAGCTATAAATTACGTATGTCACTTAAATTTGTATACCCCACCAACTATTTATTTTAAGGTCTGCCTCATAAAAATGTACTGGAAAAAATTCAATCGACTTTTGGTAGATATTCTTTCACTACGTCTATGACCATTTATATGTATTATACATAACTTATATAAGTTATAACGATACCATTCACATTGATTCTTTAAGTAATTATCAAGTTATTTATGCACTGCCACGATATGTAATATTCATACTATAATTATAGATAATTTATATGAATTTTTAACTTTAAATTTAATACGAACAATCGAAAAAAAAATGTATTATTATTTTAAAGATAAATAACTAGATTCATCATGCATTAAATTGCTCCATGATTCGCAATGTCTAACATGGTGCCCTCAAACATATATAAATGTCATTGAGTTAAGATATGGGATATTCTTTAAAACTGATACCAAAGTTCACAGGCTGTGAAGGTTCTTTGTTTGCGTTTGTGTATTATGTGGTAATATCTTCCATAGTTTCATGGCCTATTCGCAAGCGTTGAGTGTCACTAATGTATTTCTTTCAAAATAAAATCTTGGTTGTTTGATCGATGGGTTTGATCTAAGATTAACAATTACAGTTTTTCAAAGTGGTCTCCAAATACTATTTGGTATTTATATCAATGTTTTCTGGAACCAAATCTATTATACTGTCTTCTATGTTGGTTTCTAAGATTTTAATCGATGTTCTTATCAGTAATTTTTTGGTCATCGTAGATTGCTGAAGTTAGCTTGTTATCTGCAAACACTTGGAGGTGTATCTAATATTATGTTACTTGAAATTGGCAGCCACATTAAAGTATTAATTTAGTTAATCCTTATAATGTGTGCATTTTAGAAATAAGTTGCGTGCGTCGATTTTATTAGCATGTACGCAGTTAAGCAACACTAGTGCACAGTACATTAAACTGCTGAATAAACTAATGAGAGTGCATTTTTATGTAAGTGCTTGCATCAGAGTTCCATAATGAACTTGCTATTTTTTAGATACAACGAGTTCTAATTTATACAACTAGTTTAGTTTAGTGTTTATCAGAATATTATCAGTGTGTTTCTGTTCAATACTATACCTAAACGTCTATAAGATATTTGATAGTAGGTATCTTTAAAAGTATTTATGAATAATTAAAGTAATACAAATAATTTTTGGTTATTAAAAAAAATATATATATATATACTTGAAAATTGTTTTTGACTGGGCATAGAGATGTACTTTTGAAAACATTATTTAATAATGTCCATGAAGATATTTTTAATAAATTTAATACAATTAAAAAAAAAAAAAAAAAATTATAAACTTATTTTATTTTTAATCTTCAATTATACCTATCTCAAATAATTTTCATAATGTTATTTATTTAATAAATATATGATAAAAAAATATTCATAAACTATTTATTTAAAAATAGTTATATGATAAGCATGTACATGTATAGGTACATTTTAAAGACGTTATTGTTTTCAAATTTTGTGTTGAGTTAGTATTTTAATAGTTAATCTTATTTTATTTAAATAAAATAAAACTATTCAATGAATTATATTTTGAAAAAAGGAAGTATGTGCTCCTTAGTTTAGGAAAAATCTAAAATCTAAAATTTTACCTAATGAAATGTCTTTAAATACAATTTTATTCAATTTTTTTTATGTAATATAAAGACATAGTTAAATCTCGAATGAGTTCAGATATGTGATTTTTGAAACAGAAAGAGCTGCTGAGACATAGCATATTCAGAATTTTTTTACATTCCTCATCTTAATGCTAGTTAAATACTTAAATATTAATGAAAGAAATTAATTTGAAACTTGTTAATTAATTAAATATGAACAAAGTAAATTAAACATAATTTATTATCAAATTCTTAATACCTACACTGTATTTTTTTTGTTGGTTGTAACATTACTGGTGCATAATAACGAAATTAATATTAATGAAGCAAGTTTCCAACTAGTTAAGTATATTATTTACAAAAAATTATAAACGCGAATGAACCAGTATAAAAAATTGGAACTCAAAGAAATTACCGTCCTAGCGGCAAGCTTGTCTTCCTACATAATACATAGGTATATAATAGGTATTATATAATGTATATAAAGCAATTTTTGAAGCATGAAGCTTACACTAAAATTAAACATTAATTCAAATTTTTATTTTTGGATATTTTTAAGTATACTTGATTACCTATAATTAAGTATAAAAGTAAATATTATTCTAAACAATTTTTAGATATTTTTTACCGGATTTAACTAGGTACTTATCCACGCAATTATTTTATTAAGGTAGGTATTTAAATAATACAATTATATTTTTCTTACGTGTGGCATAATTTGCAATTATATGCGGATGGTTAAGATCTCCGTCCCACCTCTTCTTTGTATTTTCGAAACAAAAATTACTCCATACTTTTGTCATATAAGCGTTCTAGTACGAAGGAACTTGTGAATAATAATAAGCGGTTAACGTGCATACTAATGAATCTCCAAAATCCTCGGAAAACCTCGGTGAGCTGTAACATAAAGGTGAATGGTTGGTGACCTTTTTTTCACGAAGAAGAAAGCGCACTTCTTGTTTTTTATTTTTGACTTATGTGTAACGTAACTAATTTACGGTTTGCAGAACCGGGTGTATGTTAATATATTTAATATTAAAATCAGGGATGGACTGATAGGTTGTATCGAATAGTATTCTACTACAATATTCATTTTATTGTGTCCTTTTTATCTATTGATTTCAGATAGAAATTATTTTCTACGGATATTTAATTTTTGTTTAGTATTAGTATACTCGTATATTTTATTGTAGGATAAAATTTACTAATATATTAAATATCTTATAGCGATTATAACAGTAATTAAACCTTAAAATATATAAATACATATAAATAGGTAGGTACATATAATTAAGTATATGTTTATCTTATATACTTGAACTTGTGATGAAGTACATAGCTAATATTAATTTAAATTTCATATGAAATATGATACTTATATATGAACATATGTAATATTAACAAAATTATACACAAATACAAATACATAAAAGCATAGTGCAGACAGTATCTAAAGAAAGAAAAAAATATAGTTAACATTTAATACAGACTTTATTTTGAATTGAGTAATTCTGAGAAAAGCCAATTATAAACTATTTTTTTTTCATTTAATTTTAATATCTCACGTCTAATATTTTTCTTGTCAACAGTTGGCGTTTAATTAAAATAGTTTGGACAAAGATAATCAACGAAGCTTTTCTAATATATGTTTGATATATTTCATGGGAATATCATTAGTTTTACATTCTCTTACATTTGTATAAAGTGTAATTGGTTATTTTTTTATTGTAATTATTTTTTAACCATGAATACTGTTGCAATTTTTTTATACAATCGTTTACGGTAGAACTAGTGATGGGCACTATCGAATAGTTTATACTATTCGAATGTTTTTAAGTATAACCGATTAATCGATTATCAATTCGATATACTATTCAATAAACTATTCTAATAGACTATTCGATAAGTTTTAGAACTATCGAATACATGGTGACTATTCGAATTTTCGATAGTTATGGAATGACTATCGAATAGTTCGAATAGTGAACTACTATCGAATAGTTCGATAGTGACTATTTGATAGTTCCCATCACTAGGTAGAACGTCTGAAAGCGTATGATTATTTTTTGTTGAAATTTCTAGCGTATTTTATTTGAAATGATTTTAAAACAGTATTTTGATTTATTTTCAGACTATTGAAAATATTATTTTTAGTTCCAATTTAAACCAGGAGATCATGTTGGTAAACTGATTGATAAAATGTGAAATAAATATTTTGAATAGTTTAATGTGTTAATACATTTTCAAGGTTAAAAAATGCATACCATTCGTAACTTAATATTCATATAATATAGGTACTTACTAAACATTTTAGTTGTCGGTTTAAATTGATGGAAATAAAAAAAAAATAGTGTTAGGTTTATGATCAAAATTAAACTTTTATTAGTTAACATTTTATAAGAAGTTAATAATTAAAAATAGTTTAAACATATAGTAGTATACATTTACTAATAACTAATATTATAAATATACAAATATTATAAACTTTAGCCGTAAGGGTTGACACTCTCGTAAATTTCTGGGAACTTTCCTAGGAAGGAATATTTCCGGGTATACTAAAATTGTGAAAAAATACATTTTTTCAGTTATTTTTTATTGTTCTTTTAGAGGGTCACTTGTTATCTTGTTTGATGTATTTTTTACATAGGTATTTTAATGTTTTGTGCCATATAATAGAACCTTAGTTATTGATTATAAAGTACAATTAATTTTTTCAACAGAAAAAAAAACAGTAATTGTGTTCCAAAAGTACATATTATATTATTTCTACTAAAACACTCAGAAAACGATTTTAAATAGTTTTTAGAATCTGAAAAAATGAAGAAACTTAAGTAAAAAAAAATTGAATAAAAGGTCATACAAATGCTTTGTTGTTTATTATTTTTATTTGTTACCATAATATTAAAATATTCATATGACACACAACTATAGTACGTAGTTTTGCCAATTTTATTATACTACAAATTACTATGACAAACATATTTCAATATTTGTATAATTGTCATTGAAAAATTCTTACCACTCTTTTGTGATCAACCATAATAACCAATTATAGGGAATCTTATATAAAATGTTCAAGTAGGTATCTGATATAAACGAAAATTGTTTATACATTTTTAACTACAAAGGATTTACTGCAAGTTTTCAGAATTTTAATGATTTTCGAAAAAAATTAAACTCCTAAAGCTTATAAAAAAAAAATGGTGCCCATGTATTTTAGATATTTCTACCAATATATAAATAGCTTATATGGAGCCATGTATTAAATTTTCAAATTTTAGATATGAAAATAAAATAATACTTAGTGAAAATTCTCAAAATAAATATACATTTTAAAGTTTTTATTTTTATTGTCGAATTTTCAAATTGTTTTAAACTATATCATTAATCATAAAATATACTATAACAACTAGTAAAATTGAATAATATGCTCTTAAAGCTACAAAATCACTAAATATGTAAAAATATGCGAAAATAAGGTTTTGACATTTTTTTTGTAATATCGTGAAATTAATTATTTCAAGCTTACTTAACAATAAATTTATTAGCTCAAATATAAGATGCAAATAATGCAATAACTTCCAAACTCTACTTATTATCATTAAAAATTATTTTTTTACCTGGTTGCTGTAATGTACTTGAAATTAATACTCCATACATTTTCTTTTAGTAGATGATCACTATACATTTTTTCACTCATGTCATATAAACATTTTCTCTCTCTAACCAACTCAATAAGCATCTCTAAATGCATAGGTTTTTTTTTTTTTTTTTTAACAATAATTTCTTAAAAAATGTTGAATGTAGGTTTTGGGCGCTGTGGCATCCAAAAACAAATTGACATAAATTGAAGAATATTATCGGATAGATATTGTTTTTCTATTTACATTGTACCGACAGACATAAAGAAACAAGGATCGGTAGTGATACGACAAAACATTTTCGGCCAATATATGTTTTGTCGGTACGATCCTTGTCTGTCGTGGTCGATCCATACAGATGTAAACTACCCCATTACATAGGTACTATGTTTACTATATTTTGTCGTGTCGTGTCGTGTCGTGTACTCGTGTCGTATCGTACTAGTGTGAATCGGACTTTAAGGCTTTTAATTTTACTTTTTTTTTCTCTGAAATACTACATTCAATGGTTGAAAATCTGTAAAAAAAAATAGTAACCAATATAATAATCAATTAGCGATGGTTATAAGAACAATTTCATTTGGAAATGTAAAAAAAATAAACAGATTATTCGGTTATTGTGATTATCATGTTGAAAAAATAATTTTAATATACAGTTCATCAATCAATCAAGCAATCAACTTTTTATCATTTATTAAAACAATATCACTAGAAACGTTAAGTAAAAGACATAATGTTATTAACAATTATTGCATTTTGATTCTGGGATAATTTGCCATCCTGAAAAACTTTAATGGGACAGCCGAATATTATACTTAAAATCGGTGTAACAACGTCGGGGGAACGATCAGTGAAATATAAGTAGTGTATTGAGGTCTAAGGTGCACAGTGAACTAATTAACTTATACATAGTGTGTGTTGGCATAGACCTTAAAAATTATGTGTGTGTTAATATTAATGTATCGATCAGCAGTTAATCATACGTATTACGTAAATTAGAGTTAGTATTGTATACATAGGTGTCATGTAACATATTTATATTTATAATTGTTACACCGGCAAAGTTAATATATGGTAACCACTGTAAATGTCGTGTAGTAACAGTAACACATTTTTCCTCAAGTTGCGAAAATTGCGTATTTTTAGGCGTGGCTATATATTTTTGACTTCTTATATCCAGACTTGATAGTTTTTAAAGTTTGCCATGAACCATGGTGCCTTGACAATTTTAATCAGGATTTTGATATATTCCAGAAATTTTTAATATAAATATACAATTATATCGTTTGATAATTATTATCTTTCTTTGAGATCTACCATTTTCGTCATATCCTTTTACTTATATTTATATTTAACAGTGAGATTGAAATATTTTAAATATTAAAGAATTAAAAAAGCTGATTTATTTCATTCATTTTAACATTATTGACAGTTATAAAAGAACTGTTGGATTAAATTGTTATTTAGTATCAACAATCGTACTGTTAATATATTTATTTTAGCCAAGGTATACATATTTACAGTTATTAAATTACACAATAATTTTGTCTCTATTCTCAAAGGAATATCTCTTATTAACGAATTGTAAACACCGAATATTTGTTTAAATTTTTTTTTTTATTAATATAATTAAAAATCAGAGAGTTGTAAAGGGACCCATCAATTCCACCAGAATATAGAAGCCTGAATATAATACATGTATATATCAACATATCGCAATTAAAATTTTTTTTTTTTTTTAATACATATTTTTAAACATTTTAATGGCTATTTAAGTTTAATATTGAAATTAAACACACCATAATTATTTTATTCTTATGATATGCAAACTATAATTCGTTCAATTGCTTTATGAATTCCAAAAATTCTCTCGACATTCTGAGAATTAGCTATCCATAACTGCAGGAAATAAGAATAATTTATTAAGTTTATTATAATATTTATAATTTATAAGTAAGTATTTTTGGTCATTAAATTTGAAATCCTCTTTAGCCACTGGTAGATATTCATATTTGTATCCGGTATTCAATCACATTATTAAATTACTATTATTAACATTTATTACGGATTTATTAAGGCATGTATGACCTTGAATGCAACATGTACATTTGATTAAATTTACAGCCCTACACTATAATATACATAATAGTTAATAATATACCTATACGTATTTATATTTTATTAATATCATATACAAAGGTGTATTTATCCTAGACGCATGTATCATCTTACATCCATTATGTATTATCATGGAGTTCTTACTGCATAACTCTTCTTGATTATTTAACTAATAGTACAACAATAATCAATTGCCGTCCTGCTACAAATAATTTGCCAAATGAGTCTTTTTTTGTCGCTTACTTCGCGTATTCCTACTCACAAGTTTAGGTTATGAATATACTTATATATATAATCTGTCCAGTGAGAGAACTCACTAATTTTTCGCATCCTCTTGGGACATCTATAGCAAACGGTTGAACCGGTATCAATGCCAAGATGTCGAATGAGCATGCCAGAATTGAATTTTTCGATTTCATGGTAAACTACTTACTCACTCGTATAATAAACTTCGAATTCAATTTTTAAGCTCTAGTTATAAAATATATTTAGAATTTTATAAATTCTCAAATTTTTCTGATTTTGGACAAATATTATTATCATTTTTACTGCAAACGGATACAGAAATAAATTGTCTCTTTATCATTTATATTTTTAACTATATTTAAAACTAAACAGGAAACCAGGGCTTAAAATTTCAAGCTTTTTGTCAATTTTTGTCAATTTTTGTCATTTATAGATTTTTATTGAAAAAAATCTAAAATTTTACGTGTTTATAAATAGATTGAAAAGAGTTAAAATATTTAGAAAATGTTAATGTAAACATTTGGTGAATAATTCAAGTATTTAAGCTTAGGTATTTATTTTTGAATTATAAGAATAATTTTCTCAAAAAATTGGTTTTGTGTAAAAATGTTCGTTTTCTTAAATATTTTTTTGTTTACTGAATATTTTTAATTCTGATCTCTCAAATAGTCAAATGTACCAAAAAGTGCCATATAAATTTATTTTAAGAGAGAATATGTATTGATGTTGAAAACTAAATTTTTTTCTTCAGTAAATCATCTAAACGCATAAAAATAAATAATATTATACCATTTTATAATAAATATATTCATTACTGCGCTTAAAATCCAACATGTATTTAAAACTAATTGATTACATTATGATATATTTCAACATATATTATATTTTAATTTGTTTTTAGAAGGTTCGTAGGCTTTTGGTGGGCTATGCCGACACTAGTTCTAACCCCAAAGTCCTTTAAAATTGGGAAAATAATATATTAGATATGGCAGCCGGTAGGTATCCATATACATTTTGGTAAAACGATATACAATATATACATATATATATATATATATGTAAATTATACATGTATATTGTATATTATACGACTATATTAACTCACCTAAATTTCAAACCATTCGATTAAACATATAATTATTATTAGGCGTTTATAAATAAATTTCACCTAAATTGTACATACTATTATGTACAAATTATTCACTTATTCGTTCAAACGATATTTGATTTTAGGAATTTGGTTCAAACGATTAACCTTAACCGCCCCGCGATTCAATCGCGGCTGTGTACGTATTATAAATATTATAATAGGTATATTATTATTACATATTATACCGTATATAATGCGCTATAACGTGATTACGGATAATAAAATTCGGATTTCGCCGTTTAGCGATATTCTACGTAATTTTATCTATTTTCATACAATTTCGTAAAATCAAGGTCGATTTCCCGTCGACGGGGGGGGGGGGCGAAAACGATGTGAACTCTGAATATATAATCATAATAAATTCACATTAATATTACGACGAAGAGCGCGGCGGCTGCTGCGGCTGTAATAGTAATAATATATTAGTCTGTTATTATTATTATTATTATTATTATTATGTAGGTACTACAACTTACACCGCAGTGTTTCGTCGAGCGCATGACAGGCGGCGCGACGGCGGCGGCATTTCTCTCGCGGCGCGCGCGGACCACCTGTCGCCGGCGCGATTGCTCACCGCCACAACGCGACACAATATTCGCCCGCGCGACGGTAAGGACAATCGTCGTGGCGCGTCGCCGTCGAGTCTCTCTCTCCGAGCGCGTAAAAGATTGTTGCTGTACACTTGCTCCCGCTCGTGCGAGTGTGTGTGTGTGTGTGTGCGCGCGTGTATATTCGAGCCGTGTGCCGCTGCCGCCGATAACTGATCGACTTCGGACGTTTGTCGTCGCATTCGAGTCACGTAACGAGCGAAATAAATAGATTGATATCAAAAGTAGACGCGCGCGCCAGCCACATAGCGCCTCTCTTCTGTATTTGTTTATTATTGACATTTATATCATATAATATAATATTGTATTGTTAATAAAACATTATTGGAACGGCATTGCGTTGTAGGCGATAATTCGCTCGTATCTCCCTGTCGCCGGCGGTTCGCAATTTTATTATTATTATTACTGTCATCGTGTACTATATTCGTTTCTACCGTGTAATCCGTGAATTTTATCGTATCGAATCATTGTTATTATCATCATCATCGTCGTCGTGGTCGTCGTCTTCGTAGCAGTCGTCGTTTACCTTCGTCAGCGCCGTCGCCGCTACAGCCACCACTGCTCGCCACTGCCATTCGCTCCCACTCCGTCACAGAGATTCACGCGCGAGACGCACTTACCACCGCCACCGTTGCAGGTAAGCCGTTCACTTTTCGTTCGGTTTGGTATTTATTTATTTATTATTATTNTTTTTTTTTTTTTTTTTACTGTGCGTTCATTCATACATCGTCCTTAAACCCGACCGTCGGCCGTCCGCTGTAGCAGGCACGATACACGTGTGCAATTAATCCACGCGTGTGATTTTTACATTTCATACCTATACACCACTTGTTTATTCGTTTCGAGACTTGTTGGTTTCGTTTTTTTTCATCCTCTCGGTCACAATGCGTTTTGTAATCGCGCGCTATGCCTTCGCGTGCACGTAATATACGTACAGATATTTTTTAATATAATATAATACATCATGATAAATTTGTATAACAATGATTCGAAGTGTAATAAAATAATAATATGTTGTTTTATCTCAACGATGAGTGGATTAAAACCAAAACAGTCAGTAAAAAACAATTGAAAACGTTTGATTTCATTGTACCTATACCGATTTATAATAAATGTAAAGGTGATCTCATAATTTATTTTATGTAGATACCTAGTTATCTGTTATGTACATAACATAATTATGTTTCTATTTATTAACTGCTCAGTATTTACTCTCAACAAATTCATAACGGTTTTAAAACACGTTTATTTAAAAGCATAAAGGTTGACAATTTTCCGTTGTAAATAATATACCTAAAGATTTTTCATTTTATAATTAAAATTGTTTCTTTTGTAAACAAGTCCACTGCAGTTTTTTCCATAATTTTTAATCGTTAAAATTAAAATTAAAAAAAGTTGTTTTGCAATGATAAGTTATAGATAATTTACAAGGAATTACAATACATTTTTAGCTCTTTGATGTTTCCCTTTGATTATTCGTATTCTCTAAGTAAATTGATGTTGGAATTTAAACTAACTTAAGTTTAAATGTTAAGTTAATTATCTAATACCTGCACTAAAGTACGTATATGTTGCTAAATTTTAATCACACGGAAATTACTAGAATTACTGAAATGATAAACGTGCTATTTAAACATGAAATATTATAATTATAGGTATGTATATTGCATAGAGTTATTACCTAGGTATATTTAAAAATATCAACCTATAAAATTAATTCAAGAAGTTATAATGATAATATGTATTTTAGCTTTTAGTTATTAATTGCAATTAATATTAAAACAGTTAGGCTTATAACTGTTTTATTTGTGGCGTTGATTGCCATAATTTATATTTACATTTGTATTTCTGTATAGTAAATGTGAAAATTTTATTAAATAGTTCAAGAGTAGATGAAGAATTAAGAATTAATATAGCTCATCGACAAGCTAAATCATTTAAATGTGCATTGGTTAATACCTACCAATTAGTTTTAAGATTTCGTAAAATTGATAATAACGTTAGAGTTCTTATATACTCTACTATCTACTACAATCACTATTTTACAAGACTTTACGACTCATAATTTATAATTTATTTGATAAAAGGAAAAAGCTAAAGTAGATTTATAAAAAAAATGTAATATTTATTTTACAAATATTGATACATAATTATGAAGATTATGTAAACCGTCGCTTTTTTTGTCAGTTTATATTTATGCATGATATGTATATATTTATTTTCAGTTGTTTTATTATTTCAATCCTCAAGGTTAATATTAAATATTGTCAACGAGATATATTAATCAAACTAAGATAATCTAAGAAAATAAAATAGTTCAACAAAATTTAAGATAATAAAGTCGACGAACTGTGTAAGTAATTAGTGTTCAGGAGCAATGAAACATATTTTTGTTGTTTACATAATATTATATATTTTAATTATTACAACTTAGTACCTATTACAGTATTATAGCATTATTGTACAAAAAAAAAGTTCACAGAAGTTTATTATACCTACCAAGTTGTGTAGTTAGTTGACTTAACCCAATTAGTTGATAAGTAGCATTTACAGGAGATAATAATTTTAAACAAAGCATGTGAAATTAAATACTAACGAAGATAGCGAGAAATACTAATAAAGTACACTGGTAAAATAGTATCATGCTATATTTTTATGCCATAGAACAGTATTATAATATTATTCTTGTCGTTCACGCTTGCTTGCTATTTTTCATTTTGAAAAATAACGTATAACGTGAGAACAAATTTAATAACCTAGGTATTTTGTTGTTATTAATATGCATAATGTATATAATATATATCAATATATCAGTATCTTATTCGAATAAGTTAGAAAGTATTTTTTTTTTAAATTCAAATATTAACTAAAAAAATGTTCTTATTAATTAGTTTATTATCTGTACTGGCTTCAGTGTCGTTTTACAATCTATGATATACAGTTAAATATACAATTTCTATTTTGAATATATTAATTATATTATAATATATGACTAATACGTATATGAATACATAACCACATTAATACATCATAATACATATTATCAATAAATCATCTTTATATCACAAATTTTGAATAAATTAATTTTTTCATATTTTATTTCAGTCTAAAAATGTGATTTACCATTTTATTTACATATCCATACAGAGCTGTGATTTTATATATGGAATTAAAATCATATCATATCGAGTATTGATTTCCGACTGATATAATATTCAATACGTACCTAATTTATTTATGACAATGATTAACAAAATGGTCTTGTTGTATTCATTTACAAACGATAATCTAATTTTTAACATTCAATTATAATATAGTGTTTTTAGCGTAAAATGAAAACTTACATAGATCATTAGATCACCATAATACTAGTATTATTTATTTGTTTATTTTTATTTCATTGACACAATTTCATTCATTTTTATAGGAAATTTATTTTTAATTAACTAGGTATGCCTCATCGTGTTCCATATAGTTATATTTCTATTATCAAAATTATTAATGTTCACTAATTAAAGACTTTTGACTGACTTTCGCCAATCCATATTAAAGTATAGTAAGTCAATCGATCAAGTAGCTTGAGTGACTGACATAATATTTACTTAATAGAGTAAACTCTCTTTTCATTATGATCAGTACTTAGATTTAACAAATACATTTTTTTCTTTGTTATAATTTTTAAATACAAAACACTAACTACGCAATAAAAATTAATACTAAGTAATAAGTATATAAAGTGCATAAACTGGATTTTCTTTTTAGTAATTCTAGGAATATGTTATTTCACCTAATTCAGTACTTATTTCGAGTTTTTATTACTAGGTAGTATTTTGAAATGTTCTATTCTAAGAATTGATATTACCTTTAAATTAATTTTCTGAAAATAAATAAATAACTTTATTGGTCAATCATTTTAGACTAGTACATTATTAACTACATATTCAGTTAGGTATGTTTCACGAATATGGCTTATTAAAGTGAGAACTTTTTATTTTACCTAATGAATAATTGGATAACATAAGAAACACATATTTAAACTTTAAATCTATATTTTAATATTACATTACTTTTTAGAGAACTTATATTTTGTAACTCAAATCAACATAAATAACATATAAATGGAGACACGCTTTTTGCAAGAATGTTCGTAAAGTGTCATTCTTTTTAACATTTTCAATTTACTTTTTTGTCACTCAGACTAATGAGAAAAATATTTTGAAATATAAATGTAAAATGGGTCTCATATCAACCTATTTTTATCTTAAAAAGGATTGTATCTGGATATTGCTTCTACAATCTATAAACATGTATAATATTAATATACCTATGTATTAGGTAAGTAAAAAGTAAATGATGTTATTTTGTTGATATAAACAATTAAACTATTTAGGTACCTGTGTACAAAATATTTACTAAATACACTTAGTTTTACAATAAAAGGGGTAATTTAAATTTGAAATTGTAATTATATTTCTAGTAGATTTTTATAGATTATAATATGATTAAATTATGTTCCTGTATAATTTTCATTACTTAAAATCATCCCATATAATATATCGCTTTTACGTTGGGATATTTAGTAAAAGCATGCATATTATTAGTTATTATCTATAATTACGTGCTAATACTCGTATGTTATTAACAATTTTAACGGGTAGAAAATTGTATATGAATAAATAAATAACAATACATTTTACATAGATCATATATTTTTGTTGATACTATATTTATTTTTAAGTAAATTAATTTAAATTTATGTTAGAATTTCGATCGTACATTAATATTATTATATAATTAAATATATTTGGTATATTAGAAAACTTTGAATTCTACTAACCCACCTTGATGTTATAATTAAATTATTTTTAGATTTCAATATATGGTACCTAACAGCCATTTTTAAAAATTTTTTTTTTCGGTTGCCAAACTAGTATTTAAAAAATTAATTTTATATAATAGATAGTATTTATATTTTATATTATAATATTTTATGGTTGGTTTGGGTATAAAATAATTTTTTTTTCAAACATATCTTTTTTTTTTAAATTTAAAATTGTTTAGAGTTAGTAAAAACTTAGTTTACGTGACCTATAAAACTGTAAACGTACCTATGTAATATTAGATTGTTAGTTTATAAGTACCTAAATAAAAAATAATTCAATTTTTTTTGTTTGTGACACCTTTATAGTAAATTATAAAAATATTATAAACCATGAGTATATATTTATCTAACACATTTTACATTTTACGTATTGTGTAGTATGCCCCCTTATTTATCATGGTGCATATACATTGAGCTTTAAGAGATATTACATACACAGTTAAACTT